>JAHFWJ010000665.1:0-39529 GCA_028555115.1 Himalopsyche japonica
CTGAAATTAATCAGAACGCCTCGAAATAAAGTTCATTTTCTTTATGGCATAATTCCTCACAGTTTGACATGCAACACTTGGTATTTTAAGTCAGGAATAGCCAACTCGTACTTTTCACGCACGTACAAAAGTCAAAAAGTTTTTCCGTCACAACTTCCTTGAAATACATCATAACGCCCTGAAACAAACGTCTCTGTCCATGTTGCATTATTCCTCACAGTTGGACATGCAACACTTGGTATTTGAAGGCAGGGATTGCCAACTCGTTTTTTCGCGTACGTATATATGAACTGTTTTTCTGTCATAGCGTCCTTGATAACCATCAGAACGTCCTTGAACAAAACGATTTCTCTTTCTTGCGTTAATCCTCATAGTTTGACAGGCAACACTTGGTATTTAAAGCAGGGATAGCCAACTCGTACTTTTAACGTACATACAAAAGTCAAAACATTTTCTGTCATAACTTCCTTGAAATACATCAGAACGCCTGAATCAAACGTCTCTGTCTTTGTTGAATGATTCCTCACAGTTTGACATGCAACACTTGGTATTTTAATGCAGGGATAGCCAACTCTTTTTTTTCGCGTACATTCAAAAGTGAAAATGTTTTTATGTCATAACTTCCCTGAAATTAATCAGAACGCCTCGAAATAAAGTTCAGTTTCTTTGTGGAATAATTGCTCACAGTTTGACATGCAACACTTGGTATTTTAAGTCAGGAATAGCACACTCGTACTTTTCACGCACGTACAAAAGTCAAAAAGTTTTCCGTCACAACTTCCTTGAAATACATCATAACGCCCTGAAACAAACGTCTCTGTCCTTGTTGCATTATTCCTCACAGTTGGACATGCAACACTTGGTATTTGAAGGCAGGGATTGCCAACTCGTTTTTTAGCGTACGTATATATGAACTGTTTTTCTGTCATAACGTCCTTGATATCCATCAGAACGTCCTTGAACAAAACGATTTCTCTTTCTTGCGTTAATCGTCATAGTTTGACAGGCAACACTTGGTATTGCAGGATGGGCGCTCGTACTTACAACGTACGCCACAAAAGTCAAAGCATTTCTGTCATAGCTTCAACCCGAAATACATCAGAACGCCCTGAATCAAAAACGTCTCTGTTATCTTTATTGAACTTGATTACTCCACAGTTTGACATGCAACACTTGGTATTTATTTTGGGGATAGCCAACTCTTTTTCGCGTACGTTCAAAAGTGAAAAATATGTTTTTATGTCGTAACTTCCCTGAAATTAATCAGAACGCCTCGAAATTAAGTTCATTTTCTTTGTGGCACAATTCCTCACAGTTTGACATGCAACACTTGGTATTTTAAGTCAGGAATAGCCAACTCGTACTTTTCACGCACGTACAAAAGTCAAAAAGTTTTTCCGTCACAACTTCCTTGAAATACATCATAACGCCCTGAAACAAACGTCTCTGTCCTTGTTGCATTATTCCTCACAGTTGGACATGCAACACTTGGTATTTGAAGGCAGGGATTGCCAACTCGTTTTTTCGCGTACGTATATATGAACTGTTTTTCTGTCATAACGTCCTTGATCCATCAGAACGTCCTTGAACAAAACGATTTCTCTTTCTTGCGTTAATCCTCATAGTTTGACAGGCAACACTTGGTATTTTAAAGCAGGGATAGCCAACTCGTACTTTTAACGTACATACAAAAGTCAAAACATTTTCTGTCATAACTTCCTTGAAATACATCAGAACGCCCTGAATCAAACGTCTCTGTCTTTGTTGAATGATTCCTCACAGTTTGACATGCAACACTTGGTATTTTAATGCAGGGATAGCCAACTCTTTTTTTTCGCGTACGTTCAAAAGTGAAAATGTTTTTATGTCATAACTTCCCTGAAATTAATCAGAACGCCTCGAAATAAAGTTCATTTTCTTTGTGGCATAATTCCTCACAGTTTGACATGCAACACTTGGTATTTTAAGTCAGGAATAGCCAACTCGTACTTTTCACGCACGTACAAAAGTCAAAAAGTTTTTCCGTCACAACTTCCTTGAAATACATCATAATGCCCTGAAACAAACGTCTCTGTCCTTGTTGCATTATTCCTCACAGTTGGACATGCAACACTTGGTATTTGAAGGCAGGGATTGCCAACTCGTTTTTCGCGTACGTATATATGAACTGTTTTTCTGTCATAACGTCCTTGATAACCATCAGAACGTCCTTGAACAAAACGATTTCTCTTTCTTGCGTTATTCCTCATAGTTTGACAGGCAACACTTGGTATTTTAAAGCAGGGATAGCCAACTCGTACTTTTAACGTACATACAAAAGTCAAAACATTTTCTGTCATAACTTCCTTGAAATACATCAGAACGCCCTGAATCAAACGTCTCTGTCTTTGTTGAATGATTCCTCACAGTTTGACATGCAACACTTGGTATTTGAAGGCAGGGATTGCCAACTCGTTTTTCGCGTACGTATATATGAACTGTTTTTCTGTCATAACGTCCTTGATAACCATCAGAACGTCCTTGAACAAAACGATTTCTCTTTCTTGCGTTAATCCTCATAGTTTGACAGGCAACACTTGGTATTTTTAAAGCAGGGATAGCCAACTCGTACTTTTAACGTACATACAAAGTCAAAACATTTTCTGTCATAACTTCCTTGAAATACATCAGAACGCCCTGAATCAAACGTCTCTGTCCTTGTTGAATGATTCCTCACAGTTGGACATGCAACAATTGGTATTAAAGGGGGATTGCCAACTCGTTTTTTTGCGTACGTATATATGAACTGTTTTTCTGTCATAACGTCCTTGATAACCATCAGAACGTCCTTGAACAAAACGATTTCTCTTTCTTGCGTTAATCCTCATAGTTTGACAGGCAACACTTGTTATTTTAAAGCAGGGATAGCCAACTCGTACTTTTAACGTACATACAAAAGTCAAAACATTTTCTGTCATAACTTCCTTGAAATACATCAGAACGCCCTGAATCAAACGTCTATGTCTTTGTTGAACGATTCCTCCCAGTTTGACATGCAACACTTGGTATTTTAATGCAGGGATAGCCAACTCTTTTTTTTCGCGTACGTTCAAAAGTTAAAATGTATTTATGTCATAACTTCCCTGAAATTAATCAGAACGCCTCGAAATAAAGTTCATTTTCTTTGTGGCATAATTCCTCACAGTTTGACATGCAACACTTGGTATTTTAAGTCAGGAATAGCCAACTCGTACTTTTCACGCACGTACAAAAGTCAAAAAGTTTTTCCGTCACAACTTCCTTGAAATACATCATAACGCCCTAAACAAACGTCTCTGTCCTTGTTGCATTATTCCTCACAGTTGGACATGCAACACTTGGTATTTGAAGGCAGGGATTGCCAACTCGTTTTTTCGCGTACGTATATATGAACTGTTTTTCTGTCATAACGTCCTTGATAACCATCAGAACGTCCTTGAACAAAACGATTTCTCTTTCTTGCGTTAATCCTCATAGTTTGACAGGCAACACTTGGTATTTTAAAGCAGGGATAGCCAACTCGTACTTTTAACGTACATACAAAAGTCAAAACATTTTCTGTCATAACTTCCTTGAAATACATCAGAACGCCCTGAATCAAACGTCTCTGTCTTTGTTGAATGATTCCTCACAGTTTGACATGCAACACTTGGTATTTTAATGCAGGGATAGCCAACTCTTTTTTTTCGCGTACGTTCAAAAGTGAAAATGTTTTTATGTCATAACTTCCCTGAAATTAATCAGAACGCCTCGAAATAAAGTTCATTTTCTTTGTGGCATAATTCCTCACAGTTTTACATGCAACACTTGGTATTTTAAGTCAGGAATAGCCAACTCGTACTTTTCACGCACGTACAAAAGTCAAAAAGTTTTTCCGTCACAACTTCCTTGAAATACATCATAACGCCCTGAAACAAACGATCTCTGTCCTTGTTGCATTATTCCTCACAGTTGGACATGCAACACTTGGTATTTGAAGGCAGGGATTGCCAACTCGTTTTTTCGCGTACGTATATATGAACTGTTTTTCTGTCATAACGTCCTTGATAACCATCAGAACGTCCTTGAACAAAACGATTTCTCTTTCTTGCGTTAATCCCCATAGTTTGACAGGCAACACTTGGTATTTTAAAGCAGGGATAGCCAACTCGTACTTTTAACGTACATACAAAAGTCAAAACATTTTCTGTCATAACTTCCTTGAAATACATCAGAACGCCCTGAATCAAACGTCTCTGTCTTTGTTGAAAGATTCCTCACAGTTTGACATGCAACACTTGGTATTTTAATGCAGGGATAGCCAACTCTTTTTTTCGCGTACGTTCAAAAGTGAAAATGTTTTTATGTCATAACTTCCCTGAAATTAATCAGAACGCCTCGAAATAAAGTTCATTTTCTTTGTGGCATAATTCCTCACAGTTTGACATGCAACACTTGGTATTTTAAGTCAGGAATAGCCAACTCGTACTTTTCACGCACGTACAAAAGTCAAAAAGTTTTTCCGTCACAACTTCCTTGAAATACATCATAACGCCCTGAAACAAACGTCTCTGTCCTTGTTGCATTATTCCTCACAGTTGGACATGCAACACTTGGTATTTGAAGGCAGGGATTGCCAACTCGTTTTTTCGCGTACGTATATATGAACTGTTTTTCTGTCATAACGTCCTTGATAACCATCAGAACGTCCTTGAACAAAACGATTTCTCTTTCTTGCGTTAATCCTCATAGTTTGACAGGCAACACTTGGTATTTTAAAGCAGGGATAGCCAACTCGTACTTTTAACGTACATACAAAAGTCAAAACATTTTCTGTCATAACTTCCTTGAAATACATCAGAACGCCCTGAATCAAACGTCTCTGTCTTTGTTGAATGATTCCTCACAGTTTGACATGCAACACTTGGTATTTTAATGCAGGGATAGCCAACTCTTTTTTTTCGCGTACGTTCAAAAGTGAAAATGTTTTTATGTCATAACTTCCCTGAAATTAATCAGAACGCCTCGAAATAAAGTTCATTTTCTTTGTGGCATAATTCCTCACAGTTTGACATGCAACACTTGGTATTTTAAGTCAGGAATAGCCAACTCGTACTTTTCACGCACGTACAAAAGTCAAAAAGTTTTTCCGTCACAACTTCCTTGAAATACATCATAACGCCCTGAAACAAACGTCTCTGTCCTTGTTGCATTATTCCTCACAGTTGGACATGCAACACTTGGTATTTGAAGGCAGGGATTGCCAACTCGTTTTTTCGCGTACGTATATATGAACTGTTTTTCTGTCATAACGTCCTTGATAACCATCAGAACGTCCTTGAACAAAACGATTTCTCTTTCTTGCGTTAATCCTCATAGTTTGACAGGCAACACTTGGTATTTTAAAGCAGGGATAGCCAACTCGTACTTTTAACGTACATACAAAAGTCAAAACATTTTCTGTCATAACTCTTGAAATACATCAGAACGCCCTGAATCAAACGCGTCTCTGTCTTTGTTGAATGATTCCTCACAGTTTGACATGCAACACTTGGTATTTTAATGCAGGGATAGCCAACTCTTTTTTCGCGTACGTTCAAAAGTGAAAATGTTTTTATGTCATAACTTCCCTGAAATTAATCAGAACGCCTCGAAATAAAGTTCATTTTCTTTGTGGCATAATTCCTCACAGTTTGACATGCAACACTTGGTATTTTAAGTCAGGAATAGCCAACTCGTACTTTTCACGCACGTACAAAAGTCAAAAAGTTTTTCCGTCACAACTTCCTTGAAATACATCATAACGCCCTGAAACAAACGTTCCTGTCCTTGTTGCATTATTCCTCACAGTTGGACATGCAACACTTGGTATTTGAAGGCAGGGATTGCCAACTCGTTTTTTCGCGTACGTATATATGAACTGTTTTTCTGTCATAACGTCCTTGATAACCATCAGAACGTCCTTGAACAAAACGATTTCTCTTTCTTTGCGTAAATCCTCATAGTTTGACAGGCAATACTTGGTATTTTAAGTCAGGAATAGCCAACTCGTACTTTTCACGCACGTACAAAGTCAAAAAGTTTTTCCGTCACAACTTCCTTGAAATACATCATAACGCCCTTAAACAAACGTCTCTGTCCTTGTTGCATTATTCCTCAAAGTTGGACATGCAACACTTGGTATTTGAAGGCAGGGATTGCCAACTCGTTTTTTCGCGTACGTATATATGAACTGTTTTTCTGTCATAACGTCCTTGATAACCATCAGAACGTCCTTGAACAAAACGATTTCTCTTTCTTGCGTTAATCCTCATAGTTTGACAGGCAACACTTGGTATTTTTAAAGCAGGGATAGCCAACTCGTACTTTTAACGTACATACAAAAGTCAAAACATTTTCTGTCATAACTTCCTTGAAATACATCAGAACGCCCTGAATCAAACGTCTCTGTCTTTGTTGAATGATTCCTCACAGTTTGACATGCAACACTTGGAATTTCAATGCAGGGATAGCCAACTCTTTTTTTTCGCGTACGTTCAAAAGTGAAAATGTTTTTATGTCATAACTTCCCTGAAATTAATCAGAACGCCTCGAAATAAAGTTCATTTTCTTTGTGGCATAATTCCTCACAGTTTGACATGCAACACTTGGTATTTTAAGTCAGGAATAGCCAACTCGTACTTTTCACGCACGTACAAAAGTCAAAAAGTTTTTCCGTCACAACTTCCTTGAAATACATCATAACGCCCTGAAACAAACGTCTCTGTCCTTGTTGCATTATTCCTCACAGTTGGACATGCAACACTTGGTATTTGAAGGCAGGGATTGCCAACTCGTTTTTTCGCGTACGTATATATGAACTGTTTTTCTGTCATAACGTCCTTGATAACCATCAGAACGTCCTTGAACAAAACGATTTCTCTTTCTTGCGTTAATCCTCATAGTTTGACAGGCAACACTTGGTATTTTAAAGCAGGGATAGCCAACTCGTACTTTTAACGTACATACAAAAGTCAAAACATTTTCTGTCATAACTTCCTTGAAATACATCAGAACGCCCTGAATCAAACGTCTCTGTCTTTGTTGAATGATTCCTCACAGTTTGACATGCAACACTTGGTATTTTAATGCAGGGATAGCCAACTCTTTTTTTTCGCGTACGTTCAAAAGTGAAAATGTTTTTATGTCATAACTTCCCTGAAATTAATCAGAACGCCTCGAAATAAAGTTCATTTTCTTTGTGGCATAATTCCTCACAGTTTGACATGCAACACTTGGTATTTTAAGTCAGGAATAGCCAACTCGTACTTTTCACGCACGTACAAAAGTCAAAAAGTTTTTCCGTCACAACTTCCTTGAAATACATCATAACGCCCTGAAACAAACGTCTCTGTCCTTGTTGCATTATTCCTCACAGTTGGACATGCAACACTTGGTATTTGAAGGCAGGGATTGCCAACTCGTTTTTTCGCGTACGTATATATGAACTGTTTTTCTGTCATAACGTCCTTGATAACCATCAGAACGTCCTTGAACAAAACGATTTCTCTTTCTTGCGTTAATCCTCATAGTTTGACAGGCAACACTTGGTATTTTAAAGCAGGGATAGCCAACTCGTACTTTTAACGTACATACAAAAGTCAAAACATTTTCTGTCATAACTTCCTTGAAATACATCAGAACGCCCTGAATCAAACGTCTCTGTCTTTGTTGAATGATTCCTCACAGTTTGACATGCAACACTTGGTATTTTAATGCAGGGATAGCCAACTCTTTTTTTTCGCGTACGTTCAAAAGTGAAAATGTTTTTATGTCATAACTTCCCTGAAATTAATCAGAACGCCTCGAAATAAAGTTCATTTTCTTTGTGGCATAATTCCTCACAGTTTGACATGCAACACTTGGTATTTTAAGTCAGGAATAGCCAACTCGTACTTTTCACGCACGTACAAAAGTCAAAAAGTTTTTCCGTCACAACTTCCTTGAAATACATCATAACGCCCTGAAACAAACGTCTCTGTCCTTGTTGCATTATTCCTCACAGTTGGACATGCAACACTTGGTATTTGAAGGCAGGGATTGCCAACTCGTTTTTTCGCGTACGTATATATGAACTGTTTTTCTGTCATAACGTCCTTGATAACCATCAGAACGTCCTTGAACAAAACGATTTCTCTTTCTTGCGTTAATCCTCATAGTTTGACAGGCAACACTTGGTATTTTAAAGCAGGGATAGCCAACTCGTACTTTTAACGTACATACAAAAGTCAAAACATTTTCTGTCATAACTTCCTTGAAATACATCAGAACGCCCTGAATCAAACGTCTCTGTCTTTGTTGAATGATTCCTCACAGTTTGACATGCAACACTTGGTATTTTAATGCAGGGATAGCCAACTCTTTTTTTTCGCGTACGTTCAAAAGTGAAAATGTTTTTATGTCATAACTTCCCTGAAATTAATCAGAACGCCTCGAAATAAAGTTCATTTTCTTTGTGGCATAATTCCTCACAGTTTGACATGCAACACTTGGTATTTTAAGTCAGGAATAGCCAACTCGTACTTTTCACGCACGTACAAAAGTCAAAAAGTTTTTCCGTCACAACTTCCTTGAAATACATCATAACGCCCTGAAACAAACGTCTCTGTCCTTGTTGCATTATTCCTCACAGTTGGACATGCAACACTTGGTATTTGAAGGCAGGGATTGCCAACTCGTTTTTTCGCGTACGTATATATGAACTGTTTTTCTGTCATAACGTCCTTGATAACCATCAGAACGTCCTTGAACAAAACGTGATTTCTCTTCTTGCGTTAATCCTCATAGTTTGACAGGCAACACTTGGTATTTTAAAGCAGGGATAGCCAACTCGTACTTTTAACGTACATACAAAAGTCAAAACATTTTCTGTCATAACTTCCTTGAAATACATCAGAACGCCCTGAATCAAACGTCTCTGTCTTGCGAATGATTCCTCACAGTTTGACATGCAACACTTGGTATTTTAATGCAGGGATAGCCAACTCTTTTTTTTCGCGTACGTTCAAAAGTGAAAATGTTTTTATGTCATAACTTCCCTGAAATTAATCAGAACGCCTCGAAATAAAGTTCATTTTCTTTGTGGCATAATTCCTCACAGTTTGACATGCAACACTTGGTATTTTAAGTCAGGAATAGCCAACTCGTACTTTTCACGCACGTACAAAAGTCAAAAAGTTTTTCCGTCACAACTTCCTTGAAATACATCATAACGCCCTGAAACAAACGTCTCTGTCCTTGTTGCATTATTCCTCACAGTTGGACATGCAACACTTGGTATTTGAAGGCAGGGATTGCCAACTCGTTTTTTCGCGTACGTATATGAACTGTTTTTCTGTCATAACGTCCTTGATAACCATCAGAACGTCCTTGAACAAAACGATTTCTCTTTCTTGCGTTAATCCTCATAGTTTGACAGGCAACACTTGGTATTTTAAAGCAGGGATAGCCAACTCGTACTTTTAACGTACATACAAAAGTCAAAACATTTTCTGTCATAACTTCCTTGAAATACATCAGAACGCCCTGAATCAAACGTCTCTGTCTTTGTTGAATGATTCTCACAGTTTGACATGCAACACTTGGTATTTTAATGCAGGGATAGCCAACCCTTTTTTTTCGCGTACGTTCAAAAGTGAAAATGTTTTTATGTCATAACTTCCCTGAAATTAATCAGAACGCCTCGAAATAAAGTTCATTTCTTTTGTGGCATAATTCCTCACAGTTTGACATGCAACACTTGGTATTTTAAGTCAGGAATAGCTAACTCGTACTTTTCACGCACGTACAAAAGTCAAAAAGTTTTTCCGTCACAACTTCCTTGAAATACATCATAACGCCCTGAAACAAACGTCTCTGTCCTTGTTGCATTATTCCTCACAGTTGGACATGCAACACTTGGTATTTGAAGGCAGGGATTGCCAACTCGTTTTTTCGTGTACGTATATATGAACTGTTTTTCTGTCATAACGTCCTTGATAACCATCAGAACGTCCTTGAACAAAACGATTTCTCTTTCTTGCGTTAATCCTCATAGTTTGACAGGCAACACTTGGTATTTTAAAGCAGGGATAGCCAACTCGTACTTTTAACGTACATACAAAAGTCAAAACATTTTCTGTCATAACTTCCTGGAAATACATCAGAACGCCCTGAATCAAACGTCTCTGTCTTTGTTGAATGATTCCTCACAGTTTGACATGCAACACTTGGTATTTTAATGCAGGGATAGCCAACTCTTTTTTTTTCGCGTACGTTCAAAAGTGAAAATGTTTTTATGTCATAACTTTCCTGAAATTAATCAGAACACCTCGAAATATTTTCTTTGTGGCATAATTCCTCACAGTTTGACATGCAACACTTGGTATTTTAAGTCAGGAATAGCCAACTCGTAATTTTCACGCACGTACAAAAGTCAAAAAGTTTTTCCGTCACAACTTCCTTGAAATACATCATAACGCCCTGAAACAAACGTCTCTGTCCTTGTTGCATTATTCCTCACAGTTGGACATGCAACACTTTGCATTTGAAGGCAGGGATTGCCAACTCGTTTTTTCGCGAACGTATATGAACTGTTTTTTCTTGTCATAACGTCCTTTGATAACCATCAGAACGTCCTTGAACAAAAAAACGATTTCTCTTCTTGCGTTAACTCATATTTGACAGGCAACACTTGGTATTTTAAAGCAGGGATAGCCAACTCGTACTTTTAACGTACATACAAAAGTCAAAACATTTTCGTCATAACTTCCTTTTGAAATACATCAGAACGCCCTGAATCAAACGTCTCTGTCTTTGTTGAATGATTCCTCACAGTTTGACATGCAACACTTGGTATTTTAATGCAGGGATAGCCAACTCTTTTTTTTCGCGTACGTTCAAAAGTGAAAATGTTTTTATGTCATAACTTCCTGAAATTAATCAGAACGCCTTGAAATAAAGTTCATTTTCTTTGTTGCATAATTCCTCACAGTTTGACATGCAACACTTGGTATTTTAAGTCAGGAATAGCCAACTCGTACTTTTCACGCACGTACAAAAGTCAAAAAGTTTTTCCGTCACAACTTCCTTGAAATACATCATAACGCCCTGAAACAAACGTCTCTGTCCTTGTTGCATTATTCCTCACAGTTGGACATGCAACACTTGGTATTTGAAGGCAGGGATTGCCAACTCGTTTTTTCGCGTACGTATATATGAACTGTTTTTCTGTCATAACGTCCTTGATAACCATCAGAACGTCCTTGAACAAAACGATTTCTCTTTCTTGCGTTAATCCTCATAGTTTGACAGGCAACACTTGGTATTTTAAAGCAGGGATAGCCAACTCGTACTTTTAACGTACATACAAAAGTCAAACATTTTCTGTCATAACTTCCTTGAAATACATCAGAACGCCCTGAATCAAACGTCTCTGTCTTTGTTGAATGATTCCTCACAGTTTGACATGCAACACTTGGTATTTCAATGCAGGGATAGCCAACTCTTTTTTTTCGCGTACGTTCAAAAGTGAAAATGTTTTTATGTCATAACTTCCCTGAAAATCAGAACGCCTCGAAATAAAGTTCATTTTTCTTTGTGGCATAATTCCTCACAGTTTGACATGCAACACTTGGTATTTTAAGTCAGGAATAGCTAACTCGTACTTTTCACGCACGTACAAAAGTCAAAAAGTTTTTCCGTCACAACTTCCTTGAAATACATCATAACGCCCTGAAACAAACGTCTCTGTCCTTGTTGCATTATTCTTCTCGCAGATAGACATGCAACACTTGGTATTTGAAGGCAGGGATTGCCAACTCGTTTTTTCGCGTACGTATATATGAACTGTTTTTCTGTCATAACGTCCTTGATAACCATCAGAACGTCCTTGAACAAAACGATTTCTCTTTCTTGCGTTAATCCTCATAGTTTGACCAGGCAACACTTGGTATTTTAAAGCAGGGATAGCCAACTCGTACTTTTCACGCACGTACAAAGTCAAAAAGTTTTTCGTCACAACTTTCTTGAAATACATCATAACGCCCTGAAACAAACGCCTCTGTCCTTGTTGCATTATTCCTCACAGTTGGACATGCAACACTTGGTATTTGAAGGCAGGGATTGCCAACTCGTTTTTCGCGTACGTATATATGAACTGTTTTTCTGTCATAACGTCCTTGATAACCATCAGAACGTCCTTGAACAAAACGATTTCTCTTTCTTGCGTTAATCCTCATAGTTTGACAGGCAACACTTGGTATTTTAAAGCAGGGATAGCCAACTCGTACTTTTAACGTACATACAAAAGTCAAAACATTTTCTGTCATAACTTCCTTGAAATACATCAGAACGCCCTGAATCAAACGTCTCTGTCTTTGTTGAATGATTCCTCACAGTTTGACATGCAACACTTGGTATTTCAATGCAGGGATAGCCAACTCTTTTTTTTCGCGTACGTTCAAAAGTGAAAATGTTTTTATGTCATAACTTCCCTGAAATTAATCAGAACGCCTCGAAATAAAGTTCATTTTCTTTGTGGCATAATTCCTCACAGTTTGACATGCAACACTTGGTATTTTAAGTCAGGAATAGCCAACTCGTACTTTTCACGCACGTACAAAAGTCAAAAAGTTTTTCCGTCACAACTTCCTTGAAATACATCATAACGCCCTGAAACAAACGTCTCTGTCCTTGTTGCATTATTCCTCACAGTTGGACATGCAACACTTGGTATTTGAAGGCAGGGATTGCCAACTCGTTTTTTCGCGTACGTATATATGAACTGTTTTTCTGTCATAACGTCCTTGATAACCATCAGAACGTCCTTGAACAAAACGATTTCTCTTTCTTGCGTTAATCCTCATAGTTTGACAGGCAACACTTGGTATTTTAAAGCAGGGATAGCCAACTCGTACTTTTAACGTACATACAAAAGTCAAAACATTTTCTGTCATAACTTCCTTGAAATACATCAGAACGCCCTGAATCAAACGTCTCTGTCTTTGTTGAATGATTCCTCACAGTTTGACATGCAACACTTGGTATTTTAATGCAGGGATAGCCAACTCTTTTTTTTCGCGTACGTTCAAAAGTGAAAATGTTTTTATGTCATAACTTCCCTGAAATTAATCAGAACGCCTCGAAATAAAGTTCATTTTCTTTGTGGCATAATTCCTCACAGTTTGACATGCAACACTTGGTATTTTAAGTCAGGAATAGCCAACTCGTACTTTTCACGCACGTACAAAAGTCAAAAAGTTTTTCCGTCACAACTTCCTTGAAATACATCATAACGCCCTGAAACAAACGTCTCTGTCCTTGTTGCATTATTCCTCACAGTTGGACATGCAACACTTGGTATTTGAAGGCAGGGATTGCCAACTCGTTTTTTCGCGTACGTATATATGAACTGTTTTTCTGTCATAACGTCCTTGATAACCATCAGAACGTCCTTGAACAAAACGATTTCTCTTTCTTGCGTTAATCCTCATAGTTTGACAGGCAACACTTGGTATTTTAAAGCAGGGATAGCCAACTCGTACTTTTAACGTACATACAAAAGTCAAAACATTTTCTGTCATAACTTCCTTGAAATACATCAGAACGCCCTGAATCAAACGTCTCTGTCTTTGTTGAATGATTCCTCACAGTTTGACATGCAACACTTGGTATTTTAATGCAGGGATAGCCAACTCTTTTTTTTCGCGTACGTTCAAAAGTGAAAATGTTTTTATGTCATAACTTCCCTGAAATTAATCAGAACGCCTCGAAATAAAGTTCATTTTCTTTGTGGCATAATTCCTCACAGTTTGACATGCAACACTTGGTATTTTAAGTCAGGAATAGCCAACTCGTACTTTTCACGCACGTACAAAAGTCAAAAAGTTTTTCCGTCACAACTTCCTTGAAATACATCATAACGCCCTGAAACAAACGTCTCTGTCCTTGTTGCATTATTCCTCACAGTTGGACATGCAACACTTGGTATTTGAAGGCAGGGATTGCCAACTCGTTTTTTCGCGTACGTATATATGAACTGTTTTTCTGTCATAACGTCCTTGATAACCATCAGAACGTCCTTGAACAAAACGATTTCTCTTTCTTGCGTTAATCCTCATAGTTTGACAGGCAACACTTGGTATTTTAAAGCAGGGATAGCCAACTCGTACTTTTAACGTACATACAAAAGTCAAAACATTTTCTGTCATAACTTCCTTGAAATACATCAGAACGCCCTGAATCAAACGTCTCTGTCTTTGTTGAATGATTCCTCACAGTTTGACATGCAACACTTGGTATTTTAATGCAGGGATAGCCAACTCTTTTTTTTCGCGTACGTTCAAAAGTGAAAATGTTTTTATGTCATAACTTCCCTGAAATTAATCAGAACGCCTCGAAATAAAGTTCATTTTCTTTGTGGCATAATTCCTCACAGTTTGACATGCAACACTTGGTATTTTAAGTCAGGAATAGCCAACTCGTACTTTTCACGCACGTACAAAAGTCAAAAAGTTTTTCCGTCACAACTTCCTTGAAATACATCATAACGCCCTGAAACAAACGTCTCTGTCCTTGTTGCATTATTCCTCACAGTTGGACATGCAACACTTGGTATTTGAAGGCAGGGATTGCCAACTCGTTTTTTCGCGTACGTATATATGAACTGTTTTTCTGTCATAACGTCCTTGATAACCATCAGAACGTCCTTGAACAAAACGATTTCTCTTTCTTGCGTTAATCCTCATAGTTTGACAGGCAACACTTGGTATTTTAAAGCATTGATAGCCAACTCGTACTTTTAACGTACATACAAAAGTCAAAACATTTTCTGTCATAACTTCCTTGAAATACATCAGAACGCCCTGAATCAAACGTCTCTGTCTTTGTTGAATGATTCCTCACAGTTTGACATGCAACACTTGGTATTTTAATGCAGGGATAGCCAACTCTTTTTTTTCGCGTACGTTCAAAAGTGAAAATGTTTTTATGTCATAACTTCCCTGAAATTAATCAGAACGCCTCGAAATAAAGTTCATTTTCTTTGTGGCATAATTCCTCACAGTTTGACATGCAACACTTGGTATTTTAAGTCAGGAATAGCCAACTCGTACTTTTCACGCACGTACAAAAGTCAAAAAGTTTTTCCGTCACAACTTCCTTGAAATACATCATAACGCCCTGAAACAAACGTCTCTGTCCTTGTTGCATTATTCCTCACAGTTGGACATGCAACACTTGGTATTTGAAGGCAGGGATTGCCAACTCGTTTTTTCGCGTACGTATATATGAACTGTTTTTCTGTCATAACGTCCTTGATAACCATCAGAACGTCCTTGAACAAAACGATTTCTCTTTCTTGCGTTAATCCTCATAGTTTGACAGGCAACACTTGGTATTTTAAAGCAGGGATAGCCAACTCGTACTTTTCACGCACGTACAAAAGTCAAAAAGTTTTTTCGTCACAACTTTCTTGAAATACATCATAACGCCCTGAAACAAACGCCTCTGTCCTTGTTGCATTATTCCTCACAGTTGGACATGCAACACTTGGTATTTGAAGGCAGGGATTGCCAACTCGTTTTTTCGCGTACGTATATATGAACTGTTTTTCTGTCATAACGTCCTTGATAACCATCAGAACGTCCTTGAACAAAACGATTTCTCTTTCTTGCGTTAATCCTCATAGTTTGACAGGCAACACTTGGTATTTTAAAGCAGGGATAGCCAACTCGTACTTTTAACGTACATACAAAAGTCAAAACATTTTCTGTCATAACTTCCTTGAAATACATCAGAACGCCCTGAATCAAACGTCTCTGTCTTTGTTGAATGATTCCTCACAGTTTGACATGCAACACTTGGTATTTTAATGCAGGGATAGCCAACTCTTTTTTTTCGCGTACGTTCAAAAGTGAAAATGTTTTTATGTCATAACTTCCCTGAAATTAATCAGAACGCCTCGAAATAAAGTTCATTTTCTTTGTGGCATAATTCCTCACAGTTTGACATGCAACACTTGGTATTTTAAGTCAGGAATAGCCAACTCGTACTTTTCACGCACGTACAAAAGTCAAAAAGTTTTTCCGTCACAACTTCCTTGAAATACATCATAACGCCCTGAAACAAACGTCTCTGTCCTTGTTGCATTATTCCTCACAGTTGGACATGCAACACTTGGTATTTGAAGGCAGGGATTGCCAACTCGTTTTTTCGCGTACGTATATATGAACTGTTTTTCTGTCATAACGTCCTTGATAACCATCAGAACGTCCTTGAACAAAACGATTTCTCTTTCTTGCGTTAATCCTCATAGTTTGACAGGCAACACTTGGTATTTTAAAGCAGGGATAGCCAACTCGTACTTTTAACGTACATACAAAAGTCAAAACATTTTCTGTCATAACTTCCTTGAAATACATCAGAACGCCCTGAATCAAACGTCTCTGTCTTTGTTGAATGATTCCTCACAGTTTGACATGCAACACTTGGTATTTTAATGCAGGGATAGCCAACTCTTTTTTTTCGCGTACGTTCAAAAGTGAAAATGTTTTTATGTCATAACTTCCCTGAAATTAATCAGAACGCCTCGAAATAAAGTTCATTTTCTTTGTGGCATAATTCCTCACAGTTTGACATGCAACACTTGGTATTTTAAGTCAGGAATAGCCAACTCGTACTTTTCACGCACGTACAAAAGTCAAAAAGTTTTTCCGTCACAACTTCCTTGAAATACATCATAACGCCCTGAAACAAACGTCTCTGTCCTTGTTGCATTATTCCTCACAGTTGGACATGCAACACTTGGTATTTGAAGGCAGGGATTGCCAACTCGTTTTTTCGCGTACGTATATATGAACTGTTTTTCTGTCATAACGTCCTTGATAACCATCAGAACGTCCTTGAACAAAACGATTTCTCTTTCTTGCGTTAATCCTCATAGTTTGACAGGCAACACTTGGTATTTTAAAGCAGGGATAGCCAACTCGTACTTTTAACGTACATACAAAAGTCAAAACATTTTCTGTCATAACTTCCTTGAAATACATCAGAACGCCCTGAATCAAACGTCTCTGTCTTTGTTGAATGATTCCTCACAGTTTGACATGCAACACTTGGTATTTTAATGCAGGGATAGCCAACTCTTTTTTTTCGCGTACGTTCAAAAGTGAAAATGTTTTTATGTCATAACTTCCCTGAAATTAATCAGAACGCCTCGAAATAAAGTTCATTTTCTTTGTGGCATAATTCCTCACAGTTTGACATGCAACACTTGGTATTTTAAGTCAGGAATAGCCAACTCGTACTTTTCACGCACGTACAAAAGTCAAAAAGTTTTTCCGTCACAACTTCCTTGAAATACATCATAACGCCCTGAAACAAACGTCTCTGTCCTTGTTGCATTATTCCTCACAGTTGGACATGCAACACTTGGTATTTGAAGGCAGGGATTGCCAACTCGTTTTTTCGCGTACGTATATATGAACTGTTTTTCTGTCATAACGTCCTTGATAACCATCAGAACGTCCTTGAACAAAACGATTTCTCTTTCTTGCGTTAATCCTCATAGTTTGACAGGCAACACTTGGTATTTTAAAGCAGGGATAGCCAACTCGTACTTTTCACGCACGTACAAAAGTCAAAAAGTTTTTTCGTCACAACTTTCTTGAAATACATCATAACGCCCTGAAACAAACGCCTCTGTCCTTGTTGCATTATTCCTCACAGTTGGACATGCAACACTTGGTATTTGAAGGCAGGGATTGCCAACTCGTTTTTTCGCGTACGTATATATGAACTGTTTTCCTGTCATAACGTCCTTGATAACCATCAGAACGTCCTTGAACAAAACGATTTCTCTTTCTTGCGTTAATCCTCATAGTTTGACAGGCAACACTTGGTATTTTAAAGCAGGGATAGCCAACTCGTACTTTTAACGTACATACAAAAGTCAAAACATTTTCTGTCATAACTTCAGCGAAATACATCAGAACGTAACCCTGAATCAAACGTCTCTGTCTTTGTTGAATGATTCCTCACAGTTTGACATGCAACACTTGGTATTTTTAATGTGCAGGGATAGCCAACTCTTTTTTTTTCGCGTACGTTCAAAAGTGAAAATGTTTTTATGTCATAACTTCCCTGAAATTAATCAGAACGCCTCGAAATAAAGTTCATTTTCTTTGTGGCATAATTCCTCACAGTTTGACATGCAACACTTGGTATTTTAAGTCAGGAATAGCCAACTCGTACTTTTCACGCACGTACAAAAGTCAAAAAGTTTTTCTGTCACAACTTCCTTGAAATGCATCATAACGCCCTGAAACAAACGTCTCTGTCCTTGTTGCATTATTACTCACAGTTGGACATGCAACACTTGGTATTTGAAGGCAGGGATTGCCAACTCGTATTTTCGCGTACGTATATATGAACTGTTTTTCTGTCATAACGTCCTTGATAACCATCAGAACGTCCTTGAACAAAACGATTTCTCTTTCCTGCGTTAATCCTAATTGTTTGACAGGCAACACTTGGTATTTTAAAGCAGGGATAACCAACTCGTCTGATTTTATTACATACAAAGTCAAACATTTTCTGTCATAACTTCCTTGAAATACATCAGAACGCCCTGAATCAAACGTCTGTCTTTGTTGAATGATTCCTCCTGATTGTATACAACACTTGGTATTTAATGCAGGGATAGCCAACTCTTTTTTTCGCGTACGTATATATGAACTGTTTTCTGTCATAACGTCCTTGATAACCATCAGAACGTCCTTGAACAAAACGATTTCTCTTTCTTGCGTTAATCCTCATAGTTTGACAGGCAACACTTGGTATTTTAAAGCAGGGATAGCCCAACTCGTACTTTTAACGTACATTTAAAAGTCAAAACATTTTCTGTCATAACTTCCTTGAAATACATCAGAACGCCCTGAATCAAACGTCTCTGTCTTTGCTGAATGATTCCTCACAGTTTGACATGCAACACTTGGTATTTTATTGCAGGGATAGCCAACTCGTTTTTTCGCGTACGTATATATGAACTGTTTTTCTGTCATAACGTCCTTGATAACCTTCAGAACGTCCTTGAACAAAACGATTTCTCTTTCTTGCGTTAATCCTCATAGTTTGACAGGCAACACTTGGTATTTAAAGCAGGGATAGCCAACTCGTACTTTTAACGTACATACAAAAGTCAAAACATTTTCTGTCATAACTTCCTTGAAATACATCAGAACGCCCTGAATCAAACGTCTCTGCCTTTGTTGAATGATTCCTCACAGTTTGACATGCAACACTTGGTATTTTAATGCAGGGATAGCCAACCTTTTTTTTTCGCCTACGTTCAAAAGTGAAAATGTTTTTATGTCATAACTTCCCTGAAATTAATCAGAACGCCTCGAAATAAAGTTCATTTTCTATGTGGCATAATTTCTCACAGTTTGACATGCAACACTTGGTATTTTAAGTCAGGAATAGCCAACTCGTACTTTTCACGCACGTACAAAAGTCAAAAAGTTTTTCCGTCACAACTTCCCAAATACATCATAACGCCCTGAAACAAACGTTCTGTCCTTGTTGCATTATTCACAGTTGAGCGCAACACTTGGCTTGAAGGCAGGGATTGCCAACTCGTTTTTTTCGCGTACGTATATATGAACTGTTTTTCTGTCATAACGTCCTTGATAACCATCAGAACGTCCTTGAACAAAACGATTTCTTCTTTGCGTTAATCCTCATAGTTTGACAGGCACTTGGTATTTTAAGTCAGGAATAGCCAACTCGTACTTTTCACGCACGTACAAAAAGTCAAAAAGTTTTTCCGTCACAACTTCCTTGAAATACATCATAACGCCCTGAAACAAACGTCTCTGTCCTTGTTGCATTATTCCTCATAGTTGGACTTGCAACACTTGGTATTTGAAGGCAGGGATTGCCAACTCGTTTTTTCGCGTACGTATATATGAACTGTTTTTCTGTCATAACGTCCTTGATAACCATCAGAACGTCCTTGAACAAAACGATTTCTCTTTCTTGCGTTAATCCTCATAGTTTGACAGGCAACACTTGGTATTTTTAAAGCAGGGATAGCCAACTCGTACTTTTAACGTACATACAAAAGTCAAAAAATTTACTGTCATAACTTCCTTGAAATACATCATAAAGCCCTGAATCAAACGTCTCTATCCTTGTTGCATTATTCCTCACAGTTAAACATGCAACACTTGGTATTTGAAGGCAGGGATTGCCAACTCGTTTTTTCGCGTACGTATATATTAACTGTTTTTCTGTCATAACGTCCTTGAACAAAACGATTTCTCTTTCTTGCGTTAATCCTCATAGTTTGACAGGCAACACTTGGTATTTTAAGTCAGGTATAGCCAACTCGTACTTTTCACGCACGTACAAAAGTCAAAAAGTTTTTCCGTCACAACTTCCTTGAAATACATCATAACGCCCTGATACAAACGTCTCTGTCCTTGTTGCATTATTCCTCACAGTTGGACATGCAACACTTGGTATTTGAAGGCAGGGATTGCCAACTCGTTTTTTCGCGTACGTATATATGAACTGTTTTTCTGTCATAACGTCCTTGATAACCATCAGAACGTCCTTGAACAAAACGATTTCTCTTTCTTGCGTTAATCCTCATAGTTTGACAGGCAACACTTGGTATTTTAAAGCAGGGATAGCCAACTCGTACTTTTAACGTACATACAAAAGTCAAAACATTTTCTGTCATAACTTCCTTGAAATACATCAGAACGCCCTGAATCAAACGTCTCTGTCTTTGTTGAATGATTCCTCACAGTTTGACATGCAACACTTGGTATTTTAATGCAGGGATAGCCAACTCTTTTTTTTCGCGTACGTTCAAAAGTGAAAATGTTTTTATGTCATAACTTCCCTGAAATTAATCAGAACGCCTCGAAATAAAGTTCATTTTCTTTGTGGCATAATTCCTCACAGTTTGACATGCAACACTTGGTATTTTAAGTCAGGAATAGCCAACTCGTACTTTTCACGCACGTACAAAAGTCAAAAAGTTTTTCCGTCACAACTTCCTTGAAATACATCATAACGCCCTGAAACAAACGTCTCTGTCCTTGTTGCATTATTCCTCACAGTTGGACATGCAACACTTGGTATTTGAAGGCAGGGATTGCCAACTCGTTTTTTCGCGTACGTATATATGAACTGTTTTTCTGTCATAACGTCCTTGATAACCATCAGAACGTCCTTGAACAAAACGATTTCTCTTTCTTGCGTTAATCCTCATAGTTTGACAGGCAACACTTGGTATTTTAAAGCAGGGATAGCCAACTCGTACTTTTAACGTACATACAAAAGTCAAAAGTTTTTTCCGTCACAACTTCCTTGAAATACATCATAACGCCCTGAAACAAACGTCTCTGTCCTTGTTGCAGTATTCTCACAGTTGACATGCAACACTTCTGGTATTTGAAGGCAGGGATTGCCAACTCGTTTTTTCGCGTACGTATATATGAACTGTTTTTTCTGTCATAACGTCCTTGATAACCATCAGAACGTCCTTGAACAAAACGATTTCTCTTTCTTGCGTTAATCCTCACAGTTTGACATGCAACACTTGGTATTTTAAAGCAGGGATAGCCAACTCGTACTTTTAACGTCCATACAAAAGTCAAAACATTTTCTGTCATAACTTCCTTGATAACCATCAGAACGCCCTGAATCAAACGTCTCTGTCTTTGTTGAATGATTCCTCACAGTTTGACATGCAACACTTGGTGTTTTAATGCAGGGATAGCCAACTATTTTTTTTCGCGTACGTTCAAAAGTGAAAATGTTTTTATGTCATAACTTCCCTGAAATTAATCAGAACGCCTCGAAATAAAGTTCATTTTCTTTGTGGCATAATTCCTCACAGTTTGACATGCAACACTTGGTATTTTAAGTCAGGAATAGCCAACTCGTACTTTTCACGCACGTACAAAAGTCAAAAGTTTTTCCGTCACAACTTCCTTGAAATACATCATAACGCCCTGAAACAAACGTCTCTGTCCTTGTTGCATTATTCCCCACAGTTGGACATGCAACACTTGGTATTTGAAGGCAGGGATTGCCAACTCGTTTTTTCGCGATTTATATATGAACTGTTTTTCTGTCATAACGTCCTTGATAACCATCAGAACGTCCTTGAACAAAACGATTTCTCTTTTCTTGCGTTAATCCTCATAGTTTGACAGGCAACACTTGGTATTTTAAAGCAGGGATAGCCAACTCGTACTTTTAACGTACATACAAAAGTCAAACATTTTCTGTCATAACTCCTTGAAATACATCAGAACGCCCTGAATCAAACGTCTCTGTCTTTGTTGAATGACTCACAGTTTGACATGCAAACACTTGGTATTTTAATGCAGGGGATAGCCAACTCTTTTTTTTCGCGTACGTTCAAAAGTGAAAATGTTTTTATGTCATAACTTCCCTGAAATTAATCAGAACGCCTCGAAATAAAGTTCATTTTCTTTGTGGCATAATTCCTCACAGTTTGACATGCAAACACTTGGTATTTTAAGTCAGGAATAGCCAACTCGTACTTTTCACGCACGTACAAAAGTCAAAAAGTTTTTCCGTCACAACTTCCTTGAAATACATCATAACGCCCTGAAACAAACGTCTCTGTCCTTGTTGCATTATTCCTCACAGTCGGACATACAACACTTGGTATTTTAAGTCAGGAATAGCCAACTCGTACTTTTCACGCACGTATATATGAACTGTTTTTCTGTCATAACGTCCTGATAACCATCAGAACGTCCTTGAACAAAACGAGTTTCTTCTTGCGTTAATCCTCACAGTTTGACATGCAACACTTGGTATTTCAAGTCAGGAATAGCCAACTCGTACTTTTCACGCACGTACAAAAGTCAAAAGTTTTTCCGTCACAACTTCCTTGAAATACATCATAACGCCCTGAAACAAACGTCTCTGTCCTTTTTGCATTATTCCTCACAGTTGGACATGTAACACTTGGTATTTGAAGGCAGGGATTGCCAACTCGTTTTTTCGCGTACGTATATATGAACTGTTTTATTGTCATAACGTCCTTGATAACCATCAGAACGTCCTTGAACAAAACGATTTCTCTTTCTTGCGTTAATCCTAATAGGTTGACAGGCAACACTAGGTATTTTAAAGCAGGATAGCCAACTCGTACTTTAACGCAGCATACAAAAGTCAAAACATTTTCTGTCATAACTTCCTTGAAATACATCAGAACGCCCTGAATCAAACGTCTCTGTCTTTGTTGAATGATTCCTCACAGTTTGACATGCAACACTTGGTATTTTAATGCAGGGATAGCTAACTCTTTTTTTTGGCGTACGTTCAAAAGTGAAAATGTTTTTATGTCATAACTTCCCTGAAATTAATCAGAACGCCTCGAAATAAAGTTCATTTTCTTTGTGGCATAATTCCTCACAGTTTGACATGCAACACTTGGTATTTAAGGTCAGGAATAGCCAACTCGTCCTTTTCACGCACGTACAAAAGTCAAAAAGTTTTTCCGTCACAACTTCCTTGAAATACATCATCACGCCCTGAAACAAACGTCTCTGTCCTTGTTGCAGTATTCCTCACAGTTGGACATGCAACACTTGGTATTTGAAGGCAGGGATTGCCAACTCGTTTTTTCGCGTACGTATGTATGAACTGTTTTTCTGTCATAACGTCCTTGATAACCATCAGAACGTCCTTGAACAAAACGATTTCTCTTTCTTGCGTTAATCCTCATAGTTTGACAGGCAACACTTGGTATTTTAAAGCAGGGATAGCCAACTCGTAATTTTAACGTACATACAAAAGTCAAAACATTTTCTGTCATAACTTCCTGGAAATAAATCAGAACGCCCTGAATCAAACGTCTCTGTCTTTGTTGAATGATTCCTCACAGTTTGACATGCAACACTTGGCATTTTAATGCAGGGATAGCCAACTCTTTTTTTTCGCGTACGTTCAAAAGTGAAAATGTTTTTATGTCATAACTTCCCTGAAATTAATCAGAACGCCTCGAAATAAAGTTCATTTTCTTTGTGGCATAATTCCTCACAGTTTGACATGCAACACTGGTATTTTAAGTCAGGAATAGCCAACTCGTACTTTTCACGCACGTACAAAAGTCAAAAAAATTTTCCGTCACAACTTCCTTGAAATACATCATAACGCCCTGAAAAAAACGTCTCTGTCCTTGCTGCATGATTCCTCACAGTTGGAAATGCAACACTTGGTATTTGAAGGCAGGGATTGCCAACTCATTTTTTCGCGTACGTATATATGAACTGTTTTTCTGTCATAACGTCCTTGATAACTATCAGAACGTCCTTGAACAAAACGATTTCTCTTTCTTGCGTTAATCCTCATAGTTTGACAGGCAACACTTGGTATTTTAAAGCAGGGATAGCCAACTCGTGCTTTTAACGTACATACAAAAGTCAAAACATTTTCTGTCATAACTTCCTTGAAATACATCAGAACGCCCTGAATCAAACGTCTCTGTCTTTGTTGAATGATTCCTCACAGTTTGACATGCAACACTTGGTATTTTAATGCAGGGATAGCTAACTCTTTTTTTTGGCGTACGTTCAAAAGTGAAAATGTTTTTATGTCATAACTTCCCTGAAATTAATCAGAACGCCTCGAAATAAAGTTCATTTTCTTTGTGGCATACCTCACAGTTTGACATGCAACACTTTGGTATTTTAAGTCAGGAATAGCCAACTCGTACTTTTCTACGCACGTACAAAAGTCAAAAGTTTTTCCGTCACAACTTCCTTGAAATACATCATAACGCCCTGAAACAAACGTCGCTCCTTCTGTCCTTGTTGCATTATTCCTCACAGTTGACATGCAACACTTGGTATTTGAAGGCAGGATTGCCAACTCGTTTTTCGCGTACGTATATATGAACTGTTTTTCTGTCATCATAACGTCCTTGATAACCATCAGAACGTCCTTGAACAAAACGATTTCTCTTCTTGCGTTAATCCTCATAGTTTGACAGGCAACACTTGGTATTTTAAGCCAGGAATAGCCAACTCGTACTTTTCACGCACGTACAAAAGTCAAAAAGTTTTTCCGTCACAACTTCCTTGAAATACATCATAACGCCCTGAAACAAACGTCTCTGTCCTTGTTGCATTATTCCCCACAGTTGGACATGCAACACTTGGTATTTGAAGGCAGGGATTGCCAACTCGTTTTTTCGCGTACGTATATATGAACTGTTTTTCTGTCATAACGTCCTTGATAACCATCATAACGTCCTTGAACAAAACGATTTTTCTTTCTTGCGTTAATCCTCATAGTTTGACAGGCAACACTTGGTATTTTAAAGCAGGGATAGCCAACTCGTACTTTTAACGTACATACAAAAGTCAAAACATTTTCTGTCATTACTTCCTTGAAATACATCAGAACGCCCTGAATCAAACGTCTCTGTCTTTGTTGAATGATTCTTCACAGTTTGACATGCAACACTTGGTATTTTAATGCAGGGATAGCCAACTCTTTTTTTTCGCGTACGTTCAAAAGTGAAAATGTTTTTATGTCATAACTTCCCTGAAATTAATCAGAACGCCTCGAAATAAAGTTCATTTTCTTTGTGGCATAATTCCTCACAGTTTGACATGCAACACTTGGTATTTTAAGTCAGGAATAGCCAACTCGTACTTTTCACGCACGTACAAAAGTCAAAAAGTTTTTCCGTCACAACTTCCTTGAAATACATCATAACGCCCTGAAACAAACGTCTCTGTCCTTGTTGCATTATTCCTCACAGTTGGACATGCAACACTTGGTATTTGAAGGCAGGGATTGCCAACTCGTTTTTTCGCGTACGTATATATGAACTGTTTTTCTGTCATAACGTCCTTGATAACCATCAGAACGTCCTTGAACAAAACGATTTCTCTTTCTTGCGTTAATCCTCATAGTTTGACAGGCAACACTTGGTATTTTAAAGCAGGGATAGCCAACTCGTACTTTTAACGTACATACAAAAAGTCAAAACATTTTCTGTCATAACTTCCTTGAAATACATCAGAACGCCCTGAATCAAACGTCTCTGTCTTTGTTGAATGATTCCTCACAGTTTGACATGCAACACTTGGTATTTTAATGCAGGGATAGCCAACTCTTTTTTTTCGCGTACGTTCAAAAGTGAAAATGTTTTTATGTCATAACTTCCCTGAAATTAATCAGAACGCCTCGAAATAAAGTTCATTTTCTTTGTGGCATAATTCCTCACAGTTTGACATGCAACACTTGGTATTTTAAGTCAGGAATAGCCAACTCGTACTTTTCACGCACGTACAAAAGTCAAAAAGTTTTTCCGTCACAACTTCCTTGAAATACATCATAACGCCCTGAAACAAACGTCTCTGTCCTTGTTGCATTATTCCTCACAGTTAAACATGCAACACTTCGTATTTGAAGGCAGGGATTGCCAACTCGTTTTTTCGCGTACGTATATATGAACTGTTTTTCTGTCATAACGTCCTTGATAACCATCAGAACGTCCTTGAACAAAACGATTTCTCTTTCTTGCGTTAATCCTCATAGTTTGACAGGCAACACTTGGTATTTTAAAGTCAGGAATAGCCAACTCGTACTTTTCACGCACGTACAAAAGTCAAAAATTTTCCGTCACAACTTCCTTGAAATACATCATAACGCCCTGAAACAAACGTCTTTGTCCTTGTTGCATTATTCCTCACAGTTGGACATGCAACACTTGGTATTTGAAGGCAGGGATTGCCAACTCGTTTTTTCGCGTACGTATATATGAACTGTTTTTCTGTCATAACGTCCTTGATAACCATCAGAACGTCCTTGAACAAAACGATTTCTCTTTCTTGCGTTAATCCTCATAGTTTGACAGGCAACACTTGGTATTTTAAAGCAGGGATAGCCAACTCGTACTTTTAACGTACATACAAAAGTCAAAACATTTTCTGTCATAACTTCCTTGAAATACATCAGAACGCCCTGAATCAAACGTCTCTGTCTTTGTTGAATGATTCCTCACAGTTTGACATGCAACACTTGGTATTTTAATGCAGGGATAGCCAACTCTTTTTTTTCGCGTACGTTCAAAAGTGAAAATGTTTTTATGTCATAACTTCCCTGAAATTAATCAGAACGCCTCGAAATAAAGTTCATTTTCTTTGTGGCATAATTCCTCACAGTTTGACATGCAACACTTGGTATTTTAAGTCAGGAATAGCCAACTCGTACTTTTCACGCACGTACAAAAGTCAAAAAGTTTTTCCGTCACAACTTCCTTGAAATACATCATAACGCCCTGAAACAAACGTCTCTGTCCTTGTTGCATTATTCCTCACAGTTGGACATGCAACACTTGGTATTTGAAGGCAGGGATTGCCAACTCGTTTTTTCGCGTACGTATATATGAACTGTTTTTCTGTCATAACGTCCTTGATAACCATCAGAACGTCCTTGAACAAAACGATTTCTCTTTCTTGCGTTAATCCTCATAGTTTGACAGGCAACACTTGGTATTTTAAAGCAGGGATAGCCAACTCGTACTTTTAACGTACATACAAAAGTCAAAACATTTTCTGTCATAACTTCCTTGAAATACATCAGAACGCCCTGAATCAAACGTCTCTGTCTTTGTTGAATGATTCCTCACAGTTTGACATGCAACACTTGGTATTTTAATGCAGGGATAGCCAACTCTTTTTTTTCGCGTACGTTCAAAAGTGAAAATGTTTTTATGTCATAACTTCCCTGAAATTAATCAGAACGCCTCGAAATAAAGTTCATTTTCTTTGTGGCATAATTCCTCACAGTTTGACATGCAACACTTGGTATTTTAGGTCAGGAATAGCCAACTCGTCCTTTTCACGCACGTACAAAAGTCAAAAAGTTTTTCCGTCACAACTTCCTTGTAATACATCATAACGCCCTGAAACAAACGTCTCTGTCCTTGTTGCATTATTCCTCACAGTTGGACATGCAGCACTTGGTATTTGAAGGCAGGGATTGCCGACTCGTTTTTTCGCGTACGTATATATGAACTGTTTTTCTGTCATAACGTCCTTGATAACCATCAGAACGTCCTTGAACAAAACGATTTCTCTTTCTTGCGTTAATCCTCATAGTTTGACAGGCAACACTTGGTATTTTAAAGCAGGGATAGCCAACTCGTACTTTTAACGTACATACAAAAGTCAAAACATTTTCTGTCATAACTTCCTTGAAATACATCATAACGCCCTGAAACAAACGTCTCTGTCCTTGTTGCATTATTCCTCACAGTTGGACATGCAACACTTGGTATTTGAAGGCAGGGATTGCCAACTCGTTTTTTCGCGTACGTATATATGAACTGTTTTTCTGTCATAACGTCCTTGATAACCATCAGAACGTCCTTGAACAAAACGATTTCTCTTTCTTGCGTTAATCCTCATAGTTTGACAGGCAACACTTGGTATTTTAAAGCAGGGATAGCCAACTCGTACTTTTAACGTACATACAAAAGTCAAAACATTTTCTGTCATAACTTCCTTGAAATACATCAGAACGCCCTGAATCAAACGTCTCTGTCTTTGTTGAATGATTCCTCACAGTTTGACATGCAACACTTGGTATTTTAATGCAGGGATAGCCAACTCTTTTTTTTCGCGTACGTTCAAAAGTGAAAATGTTTTTATGTCATAACTTCCCTGAAATTAATCAGAACGCCTCGAAATAAAGTTCATTTTCTTTGTGGCATAATTCCTCACAGTTTGACATGCAACACTTGGTATTTTAAGTCAGGAATAGCCAACTCGTACTTTTCACGCACGTACAAAAGTCAAAAAGTTTTTCCGTCACAACTTCCTTGAAATACATCATAACGCCCCGAAACAAACGTCTCTGTCCTTGTTGCATTATTCCTCACAGTTGGACATGCAACACTTGGTATTTGAAGGCAGGGATTGCCAACTCGTTTTTTCGCGTACGTATATATGAACTGTTTTTCTGTCATAACGTCCTTGATAACCATCAGAACGTCCTTGAACAAAACGATTTCTCTTTCTTGCGTTAATCCTCATAGTTTGACAGGCAACACTTGGTATTTTAAAGCAGGGATAGCCAACTCGTACTTTTAACGTACATACAAAAGTCAAAACATTTTCTGTCATAACTTCCTTGAAATACATCAGAACGCCCTGAATCAAACGTCTCTGTCTTTGTTGAATGATTCCTCACAGTTTGACATGCAACACTTGGTATTTTAATGCAGGGATAGCCAACTCTTTTTTTTCGCGTACGTTCAAAAGTGAAAATGTTTTTATGTCATAACTTCCCTGAAATTAATCAGAACGCCTCGAAATAAAGTTCATTTCGTGGCATAATTCCTCACAGTTTGACATGCAACACTTGGTATTTTAAGTCAGGAATAGCCAACTCGTACTTTTCACGCACGTACAAAAGTCAAAAAGTTTTTCCGTCACAACTTCCTTGAAATACATCATAACGCCCTGAAACAAACGTCTCTGTCCTTGTTGCATTATTCCTCACAGTTGGACATGCAACACTTGGTATTTGAAGGCAGGGATTGCCAACTCGTTTTTTCGCGTACGTATATATGAACTGTTTTTCTGTCATAACGTCCTTGATAACCATCAGAACGTCCTTGAACAAAACGATTTCTCTTTCTTGCGTTAATCCTCATAGTTTGACAGGCAACACTTGGTATTTTAAAGCAGGGATAGCTCGTACTTTTAACGCATTACATACAAAGTCAAAACATTTTCTGTCATAACTTCCTTGAAATACATCAGAACCCTGAATCAAACGTCTCTGTCTTTGTTGAATGATTCCTCACAGTTTGACATGCAACACTTGGTATTTTAATGCAGGGTTAGCCAACTCTTTTTTTTCGCGTACGTTCAAAAGTGAAAATGTTTTTTGTCATAACTTCCCTGAAATTAATCAGAACGCCTCGAAATAAAGTTCATTTTCTTTGTGGCATAATTCCTCACAGTTTGACATGCAACACTTGGTATTTTAAGTCAGGAATAGCCAACTCATACTTTTCACGCACGTACAAAAGTCAAAAAGTTTTTCCGTCACAACTTCCTTGAAATACATCATAACGCCCTGAAACAAACGTCTCTGTCCTTGTTGCATTATTCCTCACAGTTGGACATGCAACACTTGGTATTTGAAGGCAGGGATTGCCAACTCGTTTTTTCGCGTACGTATATATGAACTGTTTTTCTGTCATAACGTCCTTGATAACCATCAGAACGTCCTTGAACAAAACGATTTCTCTTTCTTGCGTTAATCCTCATAGTTTGACAGGCAACACTTGGTATTTTAAAGCAGGGATAGCCAACTCGTACTTTTAACGTACATACAAAAGTCAAAACATTTTCTGTCATAACTTCCTTGAAATACATCAGAACGCCCTGAATCAAACGTCTCTGTCTTTGTTGAATGATTCCTCACAGTTTGACATGCAACACTTGGTATTTTAATGCAGGGATAGCCAACTCTTTTTTTTCGCGTACGTTCAAAAGTGAAAATGTTTTTATGTCATAACTTCCCTGAAATTAATCAGAACGCCTCGAAATAAAGTTCATTTTCTTTGTGGCATAATTCCTCACAGTTTGACATGCAACACTTGGTATTTTAAGTCAGGAATAGCCAACTCGTACTTTTCACGCACGTACAAAAGTCAAAAAGTTTTTCCGTCACAACTTCCTTGAAATACATCATAACGCCCTGAAACAAACGTCTCTGTCCTTGTTGCATTATTCCTCACAGTTGGACATGCAACACTTGGTATTTGAAGGCAGGGATTGCCAACTCGTTTTTTCGCGTACGTATATATGAACTGTTTTTCTGTCATAACGTCCTTGATAACCATCAGAACGTCCTTGAACAAAACGATTTCTCTTTCTTGCGTTAATCCTCATAGTTTGACAGGCAACACTTGGTATTTTAAAGCAGGGATAGCCAACTCGTACTTTTAACGTACATACAAAAGTCAAAACATTTTCTGTAATAACTTCCTTGAAATACATCAGAACGCCCTGAATCAAACGTCTCTGTCTTTGTTGAATGATTCCTCACAGTTTGACATGCAACACTTGGTATTTTAATGCAGGGATAGCCAACTCTTTTTTTTCGCGTACGTTCAAAAGTGAAAATGTTTTTATGTCATAACTTCCCTGAAATTAATCAGAACGCCTCGAAATAAAGTTCATTTTCTTTGTGGCATAATTCCTCACAGTTTGACATGCAACACTTGGTATTTTAAGTCAGGAATAGCCAACTCGTACTTTTAACGTACATTTAAAAGTCAAAAACATTTCTGTCATAACTTCCTTGAAATACATCAGAACGCCCTGAATCAAACGTCTCTGTCTTTGTTGAATGATTCCTCACAGTTTGACATGCAACACTTGGTATTTTAATGCAGGGATAGCCAACTCTTTTTTTCGCGTACGTTCAAAAGTGAAAATGTTTTTATGTCATAACTTCCCTGAAATTAATCAGAACGCCTCGAAATAAAGTTCATTTTCTTTGTGGCATAATTCCTCACAGTTTGACATGCAACACTTGGTATTTTAAGTCAGGAATAGCCAACTCGTACTTTTCACGCACGTACAAAAGTCAAAAAGTTTTTCCGTCACAACTTCCTTGAAATACATCATAACGCCCTGAAACAAACGTCTCTGTCCTTGTTGCATTATTCCTCACAGTTGGACATGCAACACTTGGTATTTGAAGGCAGGGATTGCCAACTCGTTTTTTCGCGTACGTATATATGAACTGTTTTTCTGTCATAACGTCCTTGATAACCATCAGAACGTCCTTGAACAAAACGATTTCTCTTTCTTGCGTTAATCCTCATAGTTTGACAGGCAACACTTGGTATTTTAAAGCAGGGATAGCCAACTCGTACTTTTAACGTACATACAAAAGTCAAAACATTTTCTGTCATAACTTCCTTGAAATACATCAGAACGCCCTGAATCAAACGTCTCTGTCTTTGTTGAATGATTCCTCACAGTTTGACATGCAACACTTGGTATTTTAATGCAGGGATAGCCAACTCTTTTTTTTCGCGTACGTTCAAAAGTGAAAATGTTTTTATGTCATAACTTTCCTGAAATTAATCAGAACGCCTCGAAAGAAAATTCATTTTCTTTGTGGCATAATTCCTCACAGTTTGACATGCAACACTTGGTATTTTTTTAAGTCAGGAATAGCCAACTCGTACTTTTCACGCACGTACAAAGTCAAAAAGTTTTCCGTCACAACTTCCTTGAAATACATCATAACGCCCTGAAACAAACGTCTCTGTCCTTGTTGCATTATTCCTCACAGTTGGACATGCAACACTTGGTATTTGAGGGCAGGGATTGCCAACTCGTTTTTTCGCGTACGTATATATGAACTGTTTTTCTGTCATAACGTCCTTGATAACCATCAGAACGTCCTTGGACAAAACGATTTCTCTTTCTTGCGTTAATCCTCATAGTTTGACAGGCAACACTTGGTATTTTAAAGCAGGGATAACCAACTCGTACTTTTAACGTACATACAAAAGTCAAAACATTTTCTGTCATAACTTCCTTGAAATACATCAGAACGCCCTGAATCAAACGTCTCTGTCTTTGTTGAATGATTCCTCACAGTTTGACATGCAACACTTGGTGTTTTAATGCAGGGATAGCCAACTATTTTTTTTCGCGTACGTTCAAAAGTGAAAATGTTTTTATGTCATAACTTCCCTGAAATTAATCAGAACGCCTCGAAATAAAGTTCATTTTCTTTGTGGCATAATTCCTCACAGTTTGACATGCAACACTTGGTATTTTAAGTCAGGAATAGCCAACTCGTACTTTTCACGCACGTACAAAAGTCAAAAAGTTTTTCCGTCACAACTTCCTTGAAATACATCATAACGCCCTGAAACAAACGTCTCTGTCCTTGTTGCATTATTCCTCACAGTTGGACATGCAACACTTGGTATTTGAAGGCAGGGATTGCCAACTCGTTTTTTCGCGTACGTATATATGAACTGTTTTTCTGTCATAACGTCCTTGATAACCATCATAACGTCCTTGAACAAAACGGTTTTCTCTTTCTTGCGTTAATCCTCATAGTTTGACAGGCAACACTTGGTATTTTAAGCAGGGATAGCCAACTCGTACTTTTAACGTACATACAAAGTCAAAACATTTTCTGTAATAACTTCCTTGAAATACATCAGAACGCCCTGAATCAAACGTCTCTGTCTTTGTTGAATGATTCCTCACAGTTTGACATGCAACACTTGGTATTTTAATGCAGGGATAGCCAACTCTTTTTTTCGCGTACGTTCAAAAGTGAAAATGTTTTTATGTCCTTAACTTCCCTGAAATTAATCAGAACGCCTCGAAATAAAGTTCATTTTCTTTGTGGCATAATTCCTCACAGTTTGACATGCAACACTTGGTATTTAAGTCAGGAATAGCCAACTCGTACTTTTAACGTACATACAAAAGTCAAAACATTTTCTGTCATAACTTCATTGAAATACATCAGAACGCCATGAATCAAACGTCTCTATCTTTGTTGAATGATTTCTCACAGTTTGACATGCAACACTTGGTATTTTAATGCAGGGATAACCAACTCTTTTTTTTTCGCGTACGTTCAAAAGTGAAAATGTTTTTATGTCATAACTTCCCTGAAATTAATCAGAACGCCTCGAAATAAAGTTCATTTTCTTTGTGGCATTATTCCTCACAGTTTGACATGCAACACTTGGTATTTTAAGTCAGGAATAGCCAACTCGTACTTTTCACGCACGTACAAAAGTCAAAAAGTTTTCCCGTCACAACTTCCTTGAAATACATCATAACGCCCTGAAACAAACGTCTCTGTCCTTGTTGCATTATTCCTCACAGTTGAACATGCAACACTTGGTATTTGAAGGCAGGGATTGCCAACTCGTTTTATCGCGTACGTATATATAAACTGTTTTTCTGTCATAACGTCCTTGATAACCATCAGAACGTCCTTGAACAAAACGATTTCTCTTTCTTGCGTTAATCCTCATAGTTTGACAGGCAACACTTGGTATTTTAAAGCAGGGATAGCCAACTCTTACTTTTAACGTACATAAAAAAGTCAAAACATTTTCTGTCATAACTTCCTTGAAATACATCAGAACGCCCTGAATCAAACGTCTCTGTCTTTGTTGAATGATTCCTCACAGTTTGACATGCAACACTTGGTATTTTAATGCAGGGATAGCCAACTCTTCTTTTTCGCGTACGTTCAAAAGTGAAAATGTTTTTATGTCATAACTTCCCTGAACTTAATCAGAACGCCTCGAAATAAAAATCATTTTCTTTGTGGCATAATTCCTCACAGTTTGACATGCAACACTTGGTATTTTAAGTCAGGAATAGCCAACTCGTACTTTTCACACACGTACAAAAGTCAAAAAGTTTTTCCGTCACAACTTCCTTGAAATACATCATAACGCCCTGAAACAAACGTCTCTGTCCTTGTTGCATTATTCCTCGCAGTTGGACATGCAACACTTGGTATTTGAAGGCAGGGATTGCCAACTCGTTTTTTCGCGTACGTATATATGAACCTTTGTTTTTCGCAATGTAACGTCATGATAACCATCATAACGTCCTTGTTTCAAACGATTTCTCTTTCTTGCGTTAATCCTCATAGTTTGACAGAGCAACACTTGGTATTTAAGCAGGATAGCCAGCTCATGCTAACGTACATTTAAAAGTCAAAACATTTTCACCATCATAAACTTCGGCAAATACATCAGAACGCCCACAGTCAAACGTCTCTCATCTTTGTTGAATAGTTCTCCACAGTTTGACACCACAACACTTGGTATTTTAATGCAGGGATAGCCAACTCTTTTTTTCGCGTACGTTCAAAGTAGAAAATGTTGCTTTATAAATATAACTTCCCTGAAATTAATCAGAACGCCTCGAAATAAAGTTCCTTTTCTTTGTGTATAATTCCTCACAGTTTGACATGCAACACTTGGTATTTCAGGTCAGAATAGCAACCAACTCTATTGCACTTTTCACGCACATTGCAAAAGTCAAAAGTTTTTCCGTCACAACTTCCTTGAAATACATCATAACGCCCTGAAACAAACGCCTCTGTCCTTGATGCATTATTCCTCACAGTTGGACATGCAACACTTGGTATTTGAAGGCAGGGATTGCCAACTCGTTTTTTCGCGTACGTATATATGAACTGTTTTTCTGTCATAACGTCCTTGATAACCATCAGAACGTCCTTGAACAAAACGATTTCTCTTTCTTGCGTTAATCCTCATAGTTTGACAGGCAACACTTTGTATTTTAAAGCAGGGATAGCCAACTCGTACTTTTAACGTACATACAAAAGTCAAAACATTTTCTGTCATAACTTCCTTGAAATACATCAGAACGCCCTGAATCAAACGTCTCTGTCTTTGTTGAATGATTCCTCACAGTTTGACATGCAACACTTGGTATTTTAATGCAGGGATAGCCAACTCTTTTTTTTCGCGTACGTTCAAAAGTGAAAATGTTTTTATGTCATAACTTCCCTGAAATTAATCAGAACGCCTCGAAATAAAGTTCATTTTCTTTGTGGCATAATTCCTCACAGTTTGACATGCAACACTTGGTATTTTAAGTCAGGAATAGCCAACTCGTACTTTTCACGCACGTACAAAAGTCAAAAAGCTTTTCCGTCACAACTTCCTTGAAATACATCATAACGCCCTGAAACAAACGTCTCTGTCCTTGTTGCATTATCCCTCACAGTTGGACATGCAACACTTGGTATTTGAAGGCAGGGATTGCCAACTCGTTTTTTCGCGTACGTATATATGAACTGTTTTTCTGTCATAACGTCCTTGATAACCATCAGAACGTCCTTGAACAAAACGATTTCTCTTTCTTGCGTTAATCCTCATAGTTTGACAGGCAACACTTGGTATTTTAAAGCAGGGATAGCCAACTCGTACTTTTAACGTACATACAAAAGTCAAAACATTTTCTGTCATAACTTCCTTGAAATACATCAGAACGCCCTGAATCAAACGTCTCTGTCTTTGTTGAATGATTCCTCACAGTTTGACATGCAACACTTGGTATTTTAATGCAGGGATAGCCAACTCTTTTTTTTCGCGTACGTTCAAAAGTGAAATGTTTTGTCATAACATCCCTGAAACCAATCGGAACGCCTTAAAAAAACAATTTCTCTTTTTTTGTTAATCCTAACAGTTTGACAGGCAACACTTGGTATTTTAAAGCAGGGATAGCCAACTCGTACTTTTTAACGTACATACAAAAGTCAAAACATTTTCTGTCATAACTTCCTTGAAATACATCAGAACGCCCTGAATCAAACGTCTCTGTCTTTGTTGAATGATTCCTCACAGTTTGACATGCAACACTTGGTATTTTAATGCAGGGATAGCCAACTCTTTTTTTTCGCGTACGTTCAAAAGTGAAAATGTTTTTATGTCATAACTTCCCTGAAATTAATCAGAACGCCTCGAAATAAAGTTCATTTTCTTTGTGGCATAATTCCTCACAGTTTGACATGCAACACTTGGTATTTTAAGTCAGGAATAGCCAACTCGTACTTTTCACGCACGTACAAAAGTCAAAAAGTTTTTCCGTCACAACTTCCTTGAAATACATCATAACGCCCTGAAACAAACGTCTCTGTCCTTGTTGCATTATTCCTCACAGTTGGACATGCAACACTTGGTATTTGAAGGCAGGGATTGCCAACTCGTTTTTTCGCGTACGTATATATGAACTGTTTTTCTGTCATAACGTCCTTGATAACCATCAGAACGTCCTTGAACAAAACGATTTCTCTTTCTTGCGTTAATCCTCATAGTTTGACAGGCAACACTTGGTATTTTAAAGCAGGGATAGCCAACTCGTACTTTTAACGTACATACAAAAGTCAAAACATTTTCTGTCATAACTTCCTTGAAATACATCAGAACGCCCTGAATCAAACGTCTCTGTCTTTGTTGAACGATTCCTCACAGTTTGACATGCAACACTTGGTATTTTAAGGCAGAGATAGCCAACTCCTTTTTTTCGCGTACGTTCAAAAGTGAAAATGTTTTTATGTCATAACTTCCCTGAAATTAATCAGAACGCCTCGAAATAAAGTTCATTTTCTTTGTGGCATAATTCCTCACAGTTTGACATGCAACACTTGGTATTTTAAGTCAGGAATAGCCAACTCGTACTTTTCACGCACGTACAAAAGTCAAAAAGTTTTTCCGTCACAACTTCCTTGAAATACATCATAACGCCCTGAAACAAACGTCTCTGTCCTTGTTGCATTATTCCTCACAGTTGGACATGCAACACTTGGTATTTGAAGGCAGGGATTGCCAACTCGTTTTTTCGCGTACGTATATATGAACTGTTTTTCTGTCATAACGTCCTTGATAACCATCAGAACGTCCTTGAACAAAACGATTTCTCTTTCTTGCGTTAATCCTCATAGTTTGACAGGCAACACTTGGTATTTTAAAGCAGGGATAGCCAACTCGTACTTTTAACGTACATACAAAAGTCAAAACATTTTCTGTCATAACTTCCTTGAAATACATCAGAACGCCCTGAATCAAACGTCTCTGTCTTTGTTGAATGATTCCTCACAGTTTGACATGCAACACTTGGTATTTTAATGCAGGGATAGCCAACTCTTTTTTTTCGCGTACGTTCAAAAGTGAAAATGTTTTTATGTCATAACTTCCCTGAAATTAATCAGAACGCCTCGAAATAAAGTTCATTTTCTTTGTGGCATAATTCCTCACAGTTTGACATGCAACACTTGGTATTTTAAGTCAGGAATAGCCAACTCGTACTTTTCACGCACGTACAAAAGTCAAAAAGTTTTTCCGTCACAACTTCCTTGAAATACATCATAACGCCCTGAAACAAACGTCTCTGTCCTTGTTGCATTATTCCTCACAGTTGGACATGCAACACTTGGTATTTGAAGGCAGGGATTGCCAACTCGTTTTTTCGCGTACGTATATATGAACTGTTTTTCTGTCATAACGTCCTTGATAACCATCAGAACGTCCTTGAACAAAACGATTTCTCTTTCTTGCGTTAATCCTCATAGTTTGACAGGCAACACTTGGTATTTTAAAGCAGGGATAGCCAACTCGTACTTTTAACGTACATACAAAAGTCAAAACATTTTCTGTCATTACTTCCTTGAAATACATCAGACCGCCCTGAATCAAACGTCTCTGTCTTTGTTGAATGATTCCTCACAGTTTGACATGCAACACTTGGAATTTCAATGCAGGGATAGCCAACTCTTTTTTTTCGCGTACGTTCAAAAGTGAAAATGTTTTTATGTCATAACTTCCCTGAAATTAATCAGAACGCCTCGAAATAAAGTTCATTTTCTTTGTGGCATAATTCCTCACAGTTTGACATGCAACACTTGGTATTTTAAGTCAGGAATAGCCAACTCGTACTTTTCACGCACGTACAAAAGTCAAAAAGTTTTTCCGTCACAACTTCCTTGAAATACATCATAACGCCCTGAAACAAACGTCTCTGTCCTTGTTGCATTATTCCTCACAGTTGGACATGCAACACTTGGTATTTGAAGGCAGGGATTGCCAACTCGTTTTTTCGCGTACGTATATATGAACTGTTTTTCTGTCATAACGTCCTTGATAACCATCAGAACGTCCTTGAACAAAACGATTTCTCTTTCTTGCGTTAATCCTCATAGTTTGACAGGCAACACTTGGTATTTTAAAGCAGGGATAGCCAACTCGTACTTTTAACGTACATACAAAAGTCAAAACATTTTCTGTCATAACTTCCTTGAAATACATCAGAACGCCCTGAATCAAACGTCTCTGTCTTTGTTGAACGATTCCTCACAGTTTGACATGCAACACTTGGTATTTTAATGCAGGGATAGCCAACTCTTTTTTTTCGCGTACGTTCAAAAGTGAAAATGTTTTTATGTCATAACTTCCCTGAAATTAATCAGAACGCCTCGAAATAAAGTTCATTTTCTTTGTGGCATAATTCCTCACAGTTTGACATGCAACACTTGGTATTTTAAGTCAGGAATAGCCAACTCGTACTTTTCACGCACGTACAAAAGTCAAAAAGTTTTCCGTCACAACTTCCTTGAAATACATCATAACGCCCTGAAACAAACGTCTCTGTCCTTGTTGCATTATTCCTTACAGTTGGACATGCAACACTTGGTATTTAAAGGCAGGGATTGCCAACTCGTTTTTTCGCGTACGTATATATGAACTGTTTTTCTGTCATAACGTCCTTGATAAACATCAGAACGTCCTTGAACAAAACGATTTCTCTTTCTTGCGTTAATCCTCATAGTTTGACAGGCAACACTTGGTATTTTAACGCAGGGATAGCCAACTCGTACTTTTAACGTACAT
>JAHFWJ010000666.1:0-150484 GCA_028555115.1 Himalopsyche japonica
ACATAAATGTGTCACACTGTTGTATAAATAATTATAAATACATTTAATGGCATATTTACAGCTATGAAATAAAGAAAGTCATTTATGTTTGATAAAATTTCTAATAGACATTAGTTCTGATAAGTATGTCACCATAAATGCATTAGTATGGAAAATATATTTTATTTGTTTGAATGGAAATGAATCGCTTTAGGCATTGATATTTTCTTAATTTTTTACTTTTATTTACGGAATATTGAATCAAAGTTAAACATCTGATGTGCTGTTAAATATATATTGTGGAAATACGCATTTAGATGCATTTATGCAATTTGTCATTGAAAAATTTTATCATACAATTTTTATTCTTGTAGTGTGATCGGTAATTATATAGTTTAATATTTTTACACGGTGAAAAAAATAGCAATGTATTTTAGTTCTACAAAACTTTTCTTTTCAATATAGGTGATAGCTATTTCGGCTCACGCTATCGTCAGAACTATTCTTAAGCTAACATTTGCTTACCTATATATATATATATATCTGTGTAGAAAAGGTACACAATACATCATCTCTCCTGTTTTAACGACCTAACTTGTTTCTTTCTCGCAATAAACATTTTTTTTCAAAAATTGTAAATGAAAATAAAAAGGCGACTATGACAATAAGTTTACATGTGGCACGGAAATGGTCTATTATGGAAGCAAATAGACTTCCCCCCTCCGTGGAGAGGGTTAATTAATGGGGAAGACAATATATTAGTTTGTTCGTTAAGAACGCTTTGTGATAGTTGATATCTATTGATTTCCAGCAGTTCCAAAGCCGTCATCCTGCGACCCTTACTACAAAGATGCAAACACTAGGCGCTGAGTTTGAATTTGTATTATGTGATTCCTTTCAATATTTTAATGTGGCATTTTGATTCGGGTTGTTGATCACATCCTTTAAAAATATCCGGATACAGGAAGAATTGCTCGAGACGATACTATTATCAGTCGTATCTTACTACCTCCAGAAAGCATTTAAAAACCAATTTTAGTTAAAGCAAATTTTGATTATCATATGTCTTGTGGAACATAGATTTAAGTACGCTGCTTTAGCACATAATACGAACTAGTAGACTTAAACGATTTGATGATATTGTACGATCAAAAACGATTCAAATAATTATGATCGATAGTTATTTTGAAATTTTGTTTTTACTTTAAGTTGTTATTTAATACTATACGTTAGACGCCGTGCATCGACAACAACAGTTCTCGTCCACTGGTTCTGATTGAGAAAAAAATCTACAACATATCCGTCAGTTCGACAAACAATACTAATTTACTGCCTGTGTTTGTTCGACAAACAGGTGTCGGTAAAACGCAGTTCCGTTATAAACTATAACAAAAATTAGTCTCAATACAGTAGGTACATATTTCGGGCGGAAAACAATACCCGATCGTTTTGGTGGCTTGCAAAAAAAACCACCAACATATTATGCTATCATACAATCTAAATTGCAACACTACGTTATCTTTCATCGACAGCGTATAGTTATTTTGTCACGTCATTTAGACATTTATAAATAAATGATAAACTATTATTATAATATTATCATTTATAATAGTTAATTTGTTCAAGGGTTGAAGATCAGAATTGATATATTCAATTACTTTGTATTATTGATTGAACTGACATTTACTTGGTAGAACTCCATTACAACACGGTGAGAAAATAGCAATGTATTTTAGTCTAACAATTTTTTTATATGAAATAGTTGAAAGCTATTTCGGCTCATGTCATCGTCAAAACTATGCTTAAACGAACATTTGCTTATCTATATAAAGCTGTGTAGAAAAGGTACACAATACATCTTCTCTCCTGCTTTAACGACCTAGTTTATTTATACTAGCAATAAAACTAAAAAAAATCAAAAATTGTAAATGAAACTAAAATGGCGGCTATATCAATAAGCTTACATATTACATGGAAATGGTTTATTACGGAAACGAAACAGCCCGTTTTAATGGATTGAGCAGTGGCGGCCGACATATATTAGTTTGTTGATATCTGTTGATTTCCAGCTGTTGACGATGACGTGAGCCGAAATAGCTATCAACTATACCTAAAAAAAATGTAGAACTAAAATAACATTGCTATGTTTTCACTTTGTATTATACTTTTTTTTCTGAAAAATTTAAAATATAATCGATCGAATGAAAATAAAAGCAAATTTTGCCGTATGACAGAATAAATGTTAATCCAGAAAGACGAAACGACGTTAGTAGGAAAACATAATTTGAAAAACATTTGAATAATAAAAACGCATTCTTAGTACGTATTTCCATAATATAAAATATGTAAACATAAGAACCAAGTCCAGTTCTTAAATTGTATTGTAGAAATACAATAAGTACTGAAACATGAGTAATCGTTCAAAGTTTCAACAATTCTAATTCGATATTAAAATTCTCTCAACCTTCAGTCGTTATCATAAATTATTAAATATTCCTTGTTTTATATATGAGGGGAAATTACGCTAAGAATAAATTTAAAAAAATGTATGAAACACTTAATTATTTCTTATTAATATTACTGAAAAGTAGACGAGTGACTTTGTTTATATTACACGGTTAAAAAATAGCAATGTATTTTAGTTCTACAAAATTATTTTTAACAAATATAGTTGATAGCTATTTCGGCTCACGCCATCGTCAGAACCATTATTATTTGTTTATATAACTTGTTTATATTACATTATATCCAGGGCTGTGAAGTCGTAGTTAGAGTTGTGTTTTAGGCCTATACCGTTGTCAGAGACGTGATTAACGAGAGACGTCGACTACTTTTTCGACTTAAGGATTTTGAAGAATATCTTAATTAAAAATTTGCCGGATTTTTTGGTTAATCGGTCTTTATTTTAATGCACATAAATTGGAAAGGTAGTAAAAAACCTGACAAACATAAATTTTTATAAATCGGAGTCTTTGGGTGTTTTTGGTCAGTGTCGGAGTAGGAATCGGGTTCTTTTAACAACTCCACAGTCCTGATTAAATTGCTTTGAAATTTGGTGTTTATTTTGTTTTACATTTAAGGACTTAATCTCCGGATCGCGTTTTCGTTCGACAACGGCAATCGGCAACATGAAACAGTTCAAAATAACATATAAAATGACCTTTTCGATTTTTTATTTTGACTTTATAAATATGCGTAATCGATAGTAAGACGACAAAAATCGTTTCCTCCTTTCGAACGGTCTGATATGTGTTAATTTCTCAAGAACACTTAAAAAACGAAAGTGTCTTTACTGATGACAGTAACACTCGACCGGTAGTAAGTATCACGCGAATATCTCGTGACTGTAAAATCTCTCAATAAATGAATATTGTTGCATAATATCAACGCAATACAAATACCCGAGAGCAAGGCCATTCACAAAAACAATGCTTGTGTTTAGTCAATGAATATTTGTATTTAAAATTTAACTGAAATCGTACATTATTTATTTACAAAAGCCTGCTTCTGTTTGGAATAAACACTCAAAACAAAGTATTTAAAAAGACACTTTTTTCCCACTTCTACTACTCTACCGCAAATACACATAATTATTTATTTATAGCTACACGGTACAAAACATACAAATTATCAATTCATTGCTTTTGCACCGTAGCATATTTAAATATAAAGTACTTGAAATTCAACAAATACACAGTAAAACAATCAATAAGGATTGCAAAAAAAAGTCAACTAATTAAGCTCATGAAATGTCTACTTTAACTGAAAAAATAGTATTCGTGTGAACTCACTTTCATCCACATGAAATACGTCAACATCCGAAACGATACTGTTGAACATTGTTAATGCTCTTACCATTGGCATCCCCATTGCCAGACTGGTTCTACACTTTGGAAAAACAAACAAGTTATGTACACGATTTCTTAAAAAACTATCCGGAACACACAAATTGATATTATCAAGGATGGCAGAATTCTCATTTTGGCCTCGAATTAGTCGAAAAAAATACGTGGCTAGTTACATTTCTCTTCGATTTTTAAAACTATTAAAAGTGAGCATACCGAAAAGAAAGTCAGTTGGATAAAGCCACGGATAGTATCCGTATGCCCTCAAGTAAAGTCTCAAAAATTTCTTCTGAACCTTTCTGAACTCTTCTAAATACGTGGAGTCCGCTAAGCGTGCTCTTTATTTCCTGGTAAAAAATCTCCTTGGGTGGGTATATACATATATGACTTTCCTATGCTAAGATTCTAATCGTTTAACTCTGTTCATTTCCATTTAATTTGTCACTCATGACCGGTGTTTGCACGGATGCATTCGAACCGACGAGTTGTCAATGACAAAACATTTAAGAATGTTTACTATTTAAACAAATCGAAATTCTATTAAACATTCTAAGTCGATATTTTGAATAATCAAATTAATAACTATCTTGTTTAATTTATCGAAGTTTTGTACATTTCTAAGCGTTTTGTTACTCATAACTTGGGTTTTCCGGACCCGAAAATTATAAAAGAAAAATATAGACCCCAAGGCTAGAAACTAAATATTTATTTGAAATGTTTCTGACAATTATATTCAATTTTGAAAATGATAATTTTACATACAATATAGTTAATGATTCTTTGATGAATGGTTTTTACAATAATCAACTACGATTTATAAAGATCTATTATATTATATATTAGAATGTGAACGTATTGCATAAGGAAAGCACGTCAGAAAAGCTCATTGTGAGAATTGTCGTATATGTATCATTTTCTAAAAGCTAAAAGTCTTGCAAAACATACTGACAGTTTTTTGTTCTTATATTATACAAACCTAGTTCCTGATTAACCAGACAAAAAGTCACAAATATTATTGAGATATCCTTTCTAGAAAAAGAAAGTGTTTTATTTAGTCAAATCTCATTCAATGAGAATATTTTATTTTCAGGTAACCAAAAAATAAATTATTACATATGTTTATGAAGTAACTGTCAATTTTTGGTCAATATGAAGAATATCCAAGAAATGAAACGTAATTGGTTTTTTTTTAAATTTAAATTATTGAAACTTTGTACGACTCCACATGTTTTGTCACTAACGTCGCTAATTTCAATTTTCGGCATCTTCATGCATTCTATCACACGAATACAGCAGAAAGTTTCAACATTTTCAATTATTCAAATTTGATATTGAAATTCCATCAAACACTTATAGTCGATATTATAAATTATATAGTTTGTTTATATTAATGGTCAGAACCAGTTCCTTATCACGAGTATTACTGGCATTGGTATCATGAATGATAAATAGTTTTTATTATTTTTTTAATAATAGCTTTATAGCATACTAACTGCACTGTTATATAAATGCGGGTAATAATTTAAAACCTTATTCAATTTTTATTTTGTTTGTTAAATTATTCTAATTTTTATATTGATATATTCTTTCTTTACAGTTACGAATCATAGCACATTTATAAAACTCAAAGTAACATTATAACGCACAGATACATGTGAGTATAGTTGTTTAAGATTTTCAAGAAATTGGAAATAATATAGTCCGTTATAAAGTCCAGCATCAAAAAATAGCAACAAATCCTGGACTGATTCTGTTACCATTTATCCATCAAATATACTTCCACAATTACGAAGAAAAGATGAAGTCTGAGGAGTACTTTATCATTGACTTAAAAAAGATATTTCTTTTCAATAATTTAAATAAAATATTAAGGTGTAACCGATAAAAATAATTATAAATAATAAAAAATAAGTAATAAACAATATAAAATAATAATATAAAAATATTAAAGAATACGGATTCTCTTCCGAAACACTAAACTGACATATCCGCTGACAAGCATTCGCAATCTCCTGTCAAATCAAACGAGTTGTGGCTTCTATTATATAATATAATGAAAATACTACGAGCGAATTCTCAGTATTGTTGCGCTCGTCTTCTCTGAGATCATAGTAATTGATTAATATGCGGTCAGTGGCACTGATATTATACTGATAATAAAGCACTTACTCATCTCTGTTGATTATAAGTTTTTTTATGCACATATATATATATATATATATGTATTACCAACTAAAATCTTTTGAAGCTTGGAAACTCGCTTACTTTCCATACATTTTGCATTTTTAAAAATGGGTTTTGGTTTTTAAAAAACATATTATAAGACTACTTTTGGTTTAGATCTCATGGAAAATCTACATTCTGCATTTTTCAGTGTGCTTAAATGACATAATTAATTGTCCTTTTAAGTAACTATTTAATTGATAATGACTTTTATTATGTTTTCCTTACAATAACTACCAATTCAGTTCATATAATTGAATGTTAAGTCATTATCTACAATTTCATAATTGAATTATAATGTGTTATTTGTAGCTAATCATTAAAATAAGAGCTTTATTTTAATTTAAACATTCTTTTTTTATGATTATCAGTGTAATTGTCGTCATAGATCTTGGCCTAATTTATTTCTTTAAATATGTTAACTATCACTTATTGTTGGAAAGTATGATATTTTAAATAATCAAAACACATGTTTAGTACCATTTTCATAATATATTTTATGATAAGGACCGGTTTCGCTCATTTCCATCATCATCGACTGATCTATTTATCAACTCAGTAATTATTGGCACTCAATCGATAATGTTCACAATAAGTGAAACTAAGTCCTGCTCGTCACATATTAAAGTCTGTAAATATTATTTAACAACCCCTTAAATTATAAATATTAAAAGTATTGTATTCGTATCGGGAATTATTCATCGTTAACTGTGTTATATTGCTTTCTACTTACAACGAGCAAGAATTTTCTCAATTGACGTTTGAGTTTATCTGCCAGAAGATATGGAACACATTATATTATCATATTCTCAACTTTCTCTTAAAGCTTAAAGCGATTCTTAAAGCATCAATATTGTCGTCAAGCACGTGCTTCGTGGGAGAAAAAAAAGAAAGGAAAAACTTGGAATAAAAGCAGAGAAGTCCATAGGGAACATTTTATCGCTTTTACTGTCGTATAGGATCATGATTTGGTCTCGTTTTTATTTTAAATACTTTCGCCTTTTCTGACTTGAACGTGTATTTTCTTACATATCAAAAAGTATGTCGTGTGAAATAAATCTTTACTACAATACTTGTCTGCAGTAGCATTAAATATAATATAAGAGTCTTCAACATTAGAGTTGGATATTCTGGTTTTAATTTTCAGAATCTTTAGGCATTACATAACACGGATACAATAGAAATGACACAATAAATTATTGCATCGAAACACGACGGATCTTAAACAATTTTGTAGGTGTTTAAAGGTTCAATTAAATTCAATTTTTATCCTCAACGATAAATTAAGCTCACTTAATTCTCCTTTGCTATATCCCTTATGCGAGACTAGTCCAATGAATCGACAATCATAGAAATTTAATTCTCACACTACGTCACCTGATATTTATTCCCACTGTAACCCACTGTTTTGAAATACGAAGGAATCTCCATTTATCAGATTATCCAATGACTTTTTAATGATATTTAATAATTAACAGTATTGTTTGTCAAATTATCATATTTTAAATTAAATCTTTTTAACGAAACTAATAGATAGATTAAAATTATAATGTTTTCAGATATATAAAATATATTTAGTTACTAGTCTTAGGGTTTTAATTTCCCGGAGTAATAATTGTTGTATATAACCAATTTAAACCATTTGTTGTCTGTCAGTTCTATTGCATTCACGTAATAGAATGTCTGAAGATGTTAAAAGGCAAAACACGGTCTTGTGTGACAAAACATGTAAAAAAATACAAAGTTTCAATAATTAAAATTTGATATTGAAGTTCTACAAATCACTCTTAGTCAATATAACCCCTTAAAATCCAATGTAAATTGTACAATATCTTTATAGCGTTCCTTTAGCCTACTTTTGAGAGCCTCTTTATTTTTCAAAACGATTTATAATTCTGTTGAGTTTCGTCAGTATTTTCATACAATACACGACATTTGACTCAACAAATGTCATGTTTTATTTTCGTTGTTTTGCTAAAAAAATCAAAATCATTTATATCAGATATATATATAGAAATTAAGTCTGCCGTGGCTGATTTTTCTACCAGAAATATCACAGGAAAATAGAAATAATTATTTAATTATTTCTTCATTGAACTAATATGACACATGTACATAGATATTATACACACAATAAACAATAATAAAAGTATAAATAAACTAAATAATATAGAAAAAGTTATTCATGTTTGACCAACGCGTCGATGGTGAATTATACGCATTATTATAAATATTGACATGTGGTATGCTATGAAATTTTAGAAGAAACGTAAGTGTGCCGTGGAACACAAAAGTTTGCCGAGCATAGGTTTATTCAAAATTCTCGCGTTATATATTTTTTAAATTATGTATCAAAATAATAAATTACTCCGTTTACTTAATGAAGATTTAACTGTTTACCGAATTATCGAAAACTAAATCGTAAAACCACAAAAAACTTCTTTCATATGACGAATAAGAAAGTGAATAAAAAAAATTGAGTGATAGAAAAGCTAAAACTGAAGAGGTTAAGAGAGAGGGAATCATAAAGATTTTTCTGAATAGCTGAGTGCTGATGTTGCAAAATGATAATTCAAAAATAAAATACTCCATATATGTTGCAGTATGCTGCTAACGTTAATATAGAGTTCACTCAGATGCTTTCGTCGAATATTTGAAGTAACGTTATTTTACAGTGTCGGATCTTTTTGAAAAATGACCAATATCTCCAGAAATAAGAATGGTTACAAAAAAAATTCTAAATTTATAAAATCTACGAATAACTAAATTCGTTTCAGTCTACTGCTAGTTGTATGACCATATTTTTTTCAAACTTTCAGCTCAATGGTAATTGATGTATTTTATAGACAGAGCATTTTTTAGCAATAGGTTTTAGAAATTTTCTTTAGTTATAAATAGTAAACTCGTATCATGTATGATTATAATATGTTTATATTAAGATGTCGTATATGTTTAACTTCTTAGTGGAAGAGATTTATTTTTAAATAATAAAACACAATGCTTAGCACTATTTTAACAATTTTCATATATATAGTTACCGGCCGATTTCGCTCATTGCCAGTATAATCAAAAACAAAAACATCAAAAAAAATATTTTTGCTTCCGAAGAGTACTCAAAATTGTACCCAAAACAACCCTTTCACATTGTGTATTCTCCAGAGAAGTAACTTAATGCGTGTTTTATTTTTTTCCAGAAAAGTCCGAGGACAAATCCGTTGAAACTCGATCGCGTGCGTAACTGTAAAAAACAATTGTAATTTAAATTAAAAATAAATATTTATTGCTCTTAACTATCACACATCAGTTTCAGAACGGGTCTTGAGTTAACAAATTATGTTTATTTTATGTTATATGTTGTTATGTTTACCCTGCTTGCTTTTTCGTATAAATCTACATTACAATTTATTAATTAATTGATTCCAAATATATATATATATAGAATATAATAAAGAATAGAATTTTTTAACTTTTAATGAACAATCCTATTAAAAAGGGATGGCACCTCTTTTTGTTCCTTACGTGTAGTGAGTGCCCTATTCATATAAATGAATTGTGTAATAACTGCAAAAAAATAAAACAAGTTTTATTATTACGCATATTTCCTTAATTCACTTTTGCAAAATCGTTTACCATAGACGGGAATTCGCGAAGGCAATAAGGAAAATATAAGCAAATAATATTGCCATATGAGTGAATAAATCCTTGGGATTTTCCAATTTTCTTTTCATGCGACTAAGTGCCTTGCGAAATTATTCGAAATAAATGGAATACATTTTCTTTGAACAGGTAACTTTGTTGTTATGAATTCCTTTCAAGAATCCAATATAAGTACTACACGCATATTTTAGAATGTTTTATTAAGATGTTTCTGTGAAATATATAAACTAGATTAAATATTTTGAATTTTAGGTTTGTTAAAGATTCGGCAAACGTCTACGAACACATTAATTAATATTTTTTTCCTTTCGTTAAAATAGTTTTCGAAAGCAAAGCGTCGATAATATTTACGTTATTTATCATGTAAATATAAGTTATTGGACATTTAATCTTAATCTGGTCATATTGCACTATTTTACTATATAAAAACACAACTAAAAACAGCCAATATTTATACAAAATTTCACATTCACAAATCAATTAAATCAACATTACAAATGTGTACTAAAAAATATCCATAAGTAAAAATGATCCAAGTATTTTTAACGAATATATATATTTCTTTAAAATTTAAGCTGAGACGTCTCAAGTAATATACATTATATTATGATATTAAATGATATGAAGTCTTTATATAACAAAATTATTTTCAATTATTAATACGGTAACAATGTATTTGACCAATCAACTTTGTCAATAATTGTTATTTTATATAATAAATTGGTACGTAATTATTAACACGACAAAATAATGATAATTACTGTATTATAAAACAGAAATAATTCAAAAAATGTTATTTTGTTAGCAATTAAATCGACGTCATGAGATAGCTGATTGGATTATATGCGTTTATTGCGAACCATCGAAATGTGAGCGCCAATGCTTTTTTTATTATAAATTATTGCATCATATAAAAGAGCTCCAAATTATTCTAAGGCTAGTTAAATAGATTTTGAATTGAAAATTGTGCGCCACACTAATTTTTAGATTGGTTAATATTTTCGTTTGAGATTATTTAAGTTTTTACTAAAAATTACAAATCGTAAGCTTTTGTCAAATTAAAACGGCTTATAAAATATAACATTGGAAATCAAATGAAAAAATAACAAAGAAATCAACCAAGCAAACGCAATCAAAAAAACCTAGTCCCGACGATGGCGTGAGCCGAAATAGCCATCAACAATGTCTTACAAGAAAAATGTTGAAATAAAATACATTGCTATTTTTTTACAGTGACATAGTATTTTTCTGAACTCACTCTCGTTCACACAGACTTTAGCGCATCTGAAGATATACTATTAAGCATTGTTAATTCTCTTAGCATTGGCAGAGTGGTTCTACACTTTAGAATAATAAACAATTCATATACACGACTTCTCAAAAAAATATATCTAGAACATACGGCTTGATACTTTCAGAGAGAGAACTTATGCTAAACATTGGGATCGGTTATGGCTTTAGTAATACATATAAATATTTTTTGTCACCAAAAATCGATAATTTTAAATCTTAAAGTTTGTTTGGCTCTACGATCCGGTCAATATTGAGTTTATATTACTGTCAATACGTTACTGAATGAACAAAATCAGACTAAATAATATATACTTTGTGATTAATCGTATCGTACACATAGTTAAAAAGGTTGGCAATGACCGACGGTGACCAACAGCGCCTAATGTCAGGGTTACTTATCTGTACCTATAACTTGTTCATTGTTACGAATCGAGCTTGGAAGTTTCGCAAAGAGGGGGTTTGCAACGTATTCATCGGAACACTACTTCGCCCGAGGAGGGGGAGGTCGATTACTGAAGCATTTTTAACTTTGAGTACCATCAGTCAATAGGGCGATCGAAGACGGCTTGGACCTATCTTCAAAGGCTCCTTGCCAATGGAATATTTCCCGCACCGCCGAACAAGTGTTATAACCATTTTAAGACAAGCGCAAAATAATTAGCATTATTTAAAACATCAAGTGCTCTAAATTACTTCACATCATAGAGACTTCAATTAACATGTAAATAAACCATAGATTATTTTTAAATTCGTGACGAAGTGTTCCAGTTTTGAATATAGAATTCAGTGCTTTGTTCTTTTTCGATTATTGTCAAAGCTCTCGGAACCCTAGGAGCTTTGTTACTTTTGCCGTGGCCGGGAAAGCTTGCATTTTTGGCCGGAATTATAAGGTAAGTCAGTTTTTTAACTTTTTTTTTTTTTTTGAAGGTTAAAATTTTATTATATTGTTTGTTAATCATAATTTTATTGCATGCTTCCGTGTTGAAATATTTCATGGTTGAATGGAGAAATAAAATACTTTTTTTTAATAATAATTTGTTCCATCAAGCAATGTTACATTATATAATATGTCTGCTCTTTAAAAATCTAAAAATAATTACCCTTGAACAAATAATAATTTTGTATAGATGTTAATTACATGGTTTTTTGCACTTTTTTTACTATTCTGAGTCTTCTTCTTTACGTAGCTTAAAAGTAAACCCCGTTAAGGCCACTTGGCGATAATAGTGGTATTTTTTATTTGTGTAAAAAATTTTGCTGATGCACTGTTTTCCGTTCTATTTTATCAGCAGTTCAGAAAAGTATGCAAATTTTTAACAATCAATTTAGCAGTAATTTTGATTGGACATATCGCCATTTGATTTTTAGTATAAAACTTTTTCAGGTTTTGCGTATCATCAAAATTTAAAAAAATCTTTATATAATCTCGTTTTTTGTCTACTTATCATGAAATTAATTACGTACCATGAATGCATTTTTTTTCAATTCAGCCAAAGTGTGATTTTTACTTCAGACTATATATTACAATTAAATGCAAGGAAGCGTTCATTTTTCGATCATTCAATTCAAATATAGTATAAAAATTTGTGAACAAAAACCAAAGACATAATTTGTATAATTTAACTGGATGCTTAATCGTTATATATATTAATTAGTGTTTCATGAAACACTAAAATATGACTAAAAAATCGTTTTTTTTTTTTTAATAAAAATATCTGCCTGATTTGTCTTGCTAAATTCATTTCCAAAAGTTTATGAAACACTGACATTGGTCAATTGATTATTCAGTTCTATCTTGGTTCGTCACCTGAAAATTACTTTCCTCATTCATTCCCTTACGTATTGTATATGCATGAGTGTGATTATGTGCATGCGTATGTGTATGTGAGGTATTAATTACAATTTTAGTGCGTATGTTATCCATGTGAACAAGATTCACTCAGGACTGCTCAGCTCTGCAGCGACTTACGTTTGTCAGTAACGACGCAACAATTATACAAAAAAATAAATCCATACATAAAACATGAAGGAGATCTAAAGAGCTCTGATTTTAATGCGTCATTAATCCTGGTAAAACAACTTTTATATTCAGAAACGACTTCTTTGAAAATACTACAGCTTTCGCTAAAAAAATAAGCATTTTTAAGTATTTTAAGTGGCTTCACTCAGGTGTTAAGCGAAAGCTAAACCAATCTTGCTTTATATTCTTATACCTAAAATTGGCTTCCAGCGACGAAATCACAAAGAACAATTTTGAATATTGACACTAATTCACAAAAAGTAGTAAATATCTACATTACATCGAGAAAATAGCTAATTAAACACTTATTACATTACCAATTTTCGGAAATGTTAAACCAGGGAATTGTATTCAGGACCGCAACCCGTCAGAGTCGACCACCGTCATATACAATACGTATATAACCAAATTAAATAATATTTAATTTACAGTAAATATTTAATTACAGTAAAATAATATTAATAAACTAATTCAGTTGCTATCTCATTAAACGATTAAAAAAAACAAATGCAATAACATAATAAAAAAAATAGTCACTATGCTAATAAGCTTGATTTAAAATTTTGGTAAAATAGTTTCCTTGAATTATCAAAAATTCGTTTCAAATAAACGTAATAACGATGACGAACAATAACATGTGACATGACGTATAAATGCACAAATTTATTCCCAATACGTCATACGGATATCCCGATATATAATAAATATATATACCATATAATTTTTCACTTCAATGTAGGTTTTTTGTTACGGGAATATTATCTAATAGTTTATATATCACTGTCTTCCGATATATGGGGAATATTCCTGTATGAAATACACAAATTAAAAATGTGGCTTTGAGGTTTTCCCTGTATCTTTGATTTATATCAGATATCATTTTCTTATCTATGCGTCTTGACGTGAGCTGTCATAATTAACGCAACCATTTATATTATACTTATCATAACTTCATTTAAAGTAATATTACCTATACTTTTAAACAAAACAGAGTTACTCAATAATTTAACAAATCTTTCTTAATAAGTTATGTCGAAATTTCGACGAAAAAGACTCACATTTATGGAAACCGTACAACATGTACGGTGTACGGGAAAGTGAATGTAAATGTTGGCAAACATTGTTCTAAATACGAACACTTTTAACTTTAGTTATAAAAGAGTACATTACTTACCCTATCTATGATTGCAAACAGTTTCGGATTCTGGATGAATGCTTATTTAATCTTTCTTATGGCTGTTTAATTATATTCGGAATTGAACTACTTGTCTCGGAATTGTCACAGAAAATGATGGTAACCCTACAAAATCAATCTTAAAAACTGAGCGATGTATTTCTACTTCAGTCTTACTAAAGCAGTCCTCGTAGAAAAAAAACTTCCTTTTGAATACTTTTTTCATAAAGAAGTCAAATGCTACTTATTGAGAGTAGATATTAATTGAAATAAAGACCACAACTGGTTCGCAGAATTCAAGATGTCGTAAGCTTTATTCTGGATTGTCGGACTGTTGAACGTCTGTATCGATAAGGAATATGATATTATTTTCGACATGTTAACAGATGTTTCGCAATCGACTGTGTTGACTATAAAAAGAAGGCGTATTTAAAATTACACATTCTGTATACCAATAAAAGAAAAAAAATACATAATTTCTCGTAATCTTTAAAAAGATTATAGACAGTAATATGTATATATTACAATCCCGATCCTGTCTTATATGCAAAACGCGCATTGCATACAAGTGCATACAACATGGAGTGCACTTGTTTACTAAATAGAATGAACGAATATGCCGAAAGAGGATACTCAGATTTTGATCAAATGTTGAGATGTATTTTTTCAAAGCATGGAAAACATTTCTGATATCAAACAATTAGATCCATTAGCATCAATTAATGATTTTTCGTAATGTCAAGGATAATCCATATTGTCTAATACGAAAAAATACAGCAGTTTTTAGGAGTAGCAAACGGATAAACGTAGGGCAAAGGGTATTCGACTGTCACCTCAATCTCTTCGCAACATTCACTAGTCATCAACATTGCTCGGTCGATATTCTTGCTATCCTTATTTATTTATTTTGTTAATTTTCTTTTATTTCCAAGATTAAATGTTTAAATATTTTGATGTTGTAAAAGCAATAAACTTATCATTTGTAATTTTTTGTAACGTATATTTACCAAATAAATAAATAAAATTTAATAAAATTATGACTTATCTCTGTCATAAAACTAAAAAATTACTCCTTAATGTATCACTTTTTCAACTTTTAACGGCTAGTGTATTATTTTCAAATCAATTTATTATCATATTAAATAAAATAAATAACTCGACTAGGCATGTCGCTTAATGTGGAATGTGTTTCCTTTCTTTGAAAAGCATCTTTAGACTTATTGAGTTTGCGGTATCACATTGACTAACACACCAAATGGATAAATATAACAATCAAACATAAAATTATATTAATATTAATGAATTTTCACAAAATTACTGCCAAATCTACAGATTCCCAATGAGTCATTTTATTCACAGAACTACGCGCTTGCAGACTATATTATCAATTAATTCAAAAGCGTAAACAACCAAAAGAGTTAACAAGTCAGACAAAAAATTGATATAGTATAACGTTACATAAAAAACCCATGGCGAATTATTTCTGAAAGCAGTTACAAATTGGATCGATATAATTTATATTGTATTTCAATATATTTTATATTTCTTGGATATTTGACGGGCGTTGGTAGATATTTAAATATTTTTAATGTGTTCTGGGAAAGATCAAAAATCATGTGATTTTTACAAAACCGAACGCGCGTTGCGTCATCGATTCAATCTTCGAAACCTGAAATTTAAATTGATTCAGAAAACACTGAATGATGATTGTTTTGAAAAGTCTCGTCGAGTCTGCGCATGAAATTCACGATAAATTAATTAACTTGACAATAACACAAATATTACCGCGAATTTTAAAAAAATAAAAACGTTTTACAACATGAGCAACAATTTTGTGTGGAATGACTTTCGATATCTTCATCGTTTTCTTTGTTGAAATTGACATATAGTTTATATTTACAATTGATAGTAGTTCAAAAAACATATTCGCACTAAATATGTATGTTTTAAGATTGTAATAAGCCTAACCTGCTAATTAAAAACTGAAACGACAGTTTCCAGTGCATTAATAATTGATAATCAAAAACAACAGTGTTATCAGCGTTAAAACTTTTACAGAGATGATAATTATAATGTCGAAATATAGCTTGATTTTTCTTATAATCTCTACAAAATTGCTTAACACAAATTTTACCGATTTTTTTTTAAATATTTGGTGTTGAGATATTACTTAAATGACTCGGGAGTCATCAGGTTAATTAAATGTATATAAGGTGTTTATTGTACATACTAGAGATAAAGTGTTTGTGAGGAGGTTAAAAATTAATGAAGAAACAGTGTAGAAACGGGAGAAATAAAACTTCGATTTTTTTTTATTGGTTTACGGGGAAAGTTTACTATTTTTAAATTTTGACAGTTGATATTTTGCAGTCTTTATTATGGTAAAATATTCAGTAAATAAACGTCTTTTAAACGTATCAACAATTGTAACTATTAGACAACTACATGATATTATAGTGATCGATAATTGGCAATCGAAACGCATTATTTATGGATAATTTTGAAGAAAGAAGTTAGATGAATACAAACCTAAATTATATCGTATTTTCAGCTGAAAACATTGCTGTTGTAGAAGATATAAGCCAAAGCAACCCATCAGTTTAAATTCAACAGTGCCCTCAAAAAATTGGACTTAAGAATTGGGGAAAGTTATACAGGAAGATTTGCGTCAAGAATTTCTTCTACTAGTTTCTATAAATTATACTTTATCCAGTCATTGCACTCATAAAACTTCTATACAACCCAATGAGGTACAAACCTCAATAGGTCCAGCAAATAATATGCTTGTTGACTTGAATTATAATAGTTTCTAGGAATAACATGTATTCTTGTCTTTCTTTGCGTTCTAAAACCGGATACGGTAACGTAATTCAACCCCACCGACGGGCAGTACAGCGTAACAGCCTGTTTCAAGGCTCTACTCTTTGAAATAGCCACCCAGTCATTATAACACTCGATCAGACCAGCTAAACCTTATTATTATTATTCACTCCCAAACAGATGTTTTCAATAGTTTTGACCTAAGGTATTATTCCGATGTTGCTTACCAAAACTGATAACATATGTCATACGATATCAGGCATGGCTACACTCACAGAATTTCATTTTTCATTTTTTTTTCATTTTCATTTCCAAGCTCATAAATGATATGCAAAAATTATAGGAAATTTAGTTGGTAGCTATTTTGTCTTAATCCTTTATTAGAACTAGTTCTTTTTATAATTTATGATATCGACTGAAGCTGTTTGATGGAATTTCATTATAAAATTTTAATTGTTGCAACTTTATGCGATTCCACATGTTTTTTCACTAACGCCCCGGGTTTCGCCTTTCGGCATCTTCAGGCATTCCATCACACGGATGCAACAGAACTGACGTACAATAAACAGTTAGTTTTGTCTATATACCAAATGTATTTACCTTTGGCATATAGACGATACCTTCTAACGATACGATTACGATACGACTTAAACGATTTTAAATACCTTTTGTATATATAAGATGCTTACTGTTTATTGTACGTCAGTTTTGTTGCATCCGTGTGATAGAATGCCTGAAGATGCCGAAAGGCGAAACCCGGGCCGACAAAACATGTAGTTCTTTTAAGTTCTAGGAATTTTATAGAACTGAAAGCTATTTTTTCACTGTAGTATAATGAACCAAGTGAATACCAACTCAATCAAAAATGCTTTTTTTTATTTTCAAAGTTTACCATCCATTGCTCATTTGTCGGCAAAATACAGGAACAAATTAAATCAGTAATTTTTTGTTTTGATACTATTTTTACACTGTACTTCCATAAAGTATAGTTTCTGTATGTCTATATAATATGTCTTAATTGCGTTCAATTTCATTTATTTACTAATAGTATATCAATAAAATAAATAGAAACGATGTTTTACGTCATGAATAAATATTTACGTGATATGGACGTAATCGATATAAATTTTATACAAATAAATCAAATAATCATTCTAGTACTATATTTGATTTGAAGAAATTAATGCATGGCTATCGAATACCGTTTTTAGTAGCTAGCTGTTATCACAGTGTTGCCAGGTTCAAAGATATATTTTCCCTAAATTCAAATGAAGTTTACTATTTTAAAAAAAGAATCACACGCGAAAAATGGCTGATTTTCGAGTAATTCAAAAACAAGTCCGCGGAGTTGCGCTTGAAATTTTTGCAGACACCTTAGTTGGTGTACTTCCTTTGTTAAAACTAGTTTTGCCGAGAGTCGCTGACCGTAGACAAAATATCTCGCCCATTTTAAAAATGGCCGAACGAAATTGGATCACGAATCTATTGATGCCACTCGCAATCGAGATGATTTCTCTGCGAATAATACCGTGAATAATTCGCGAAATAATCTATGCCAAAACCGCGAATGAACCTCAATTTTATTACAAAATAAATATGTAAGATTGACTTATGTTGCTTATATTGGTTACAGAGATCTTAAAAAGCAATTAGCTGATAAATATAAAAAAACAGTATAGCGCAAAAAATCGGATATTTTCTATTGAGAAATGATTCTAAATATAATGTGTACTTTTTACAGTTTAATATCGACTAATTTAACTATCATTTCTTTATTATACTTGCCTGGTCTTCATTTCAATATTTTATACACACTATCATTCAAAATACAGCACATAAGAGCTTCACGATACAATTAATAGCTATTTTGACTAGACGTCATCATCAAAACTATTTTTAGTTAGATTTCTGCTAACCCATATAAAATATAATGTTTTAATATCAAGTAAGATATATCGATCTTCGTATGCATAATTCAACACTTTTTGTTACTTTAAATATAGTCATATTAAATTCAATTTAAAAAAATGTTTCGGTTTTTATTGCACGTGATTTCAATTTAACGGAATTCCCGCTTTATTTCATTTTCTTGTATTGCCAATTTACTTCGACTTTAGAGGTTGCATTTGTTGTTCGTTTGTATCTTGTAATAAGTCGATTTCCGTTACACTATTGAAGTGCATACGTTTTTTATTTTGGTTTACCTATTTATTACCTACGAGCTACAATCGACTCTTGGAGGGCAAAAAGTAATTTTATTTATTGAATTCGATATCTAAGTAAAAAATCATAAAAAATCAATATATATTATTTATCTCCATACGGATTTTTGCTACGCCATACCCACGACCAATGTCAATTATAAGGTTTCCTAATGGAGTTAATCTTAAGTTATTCCAGCTCTCCTTTTTAAAAAGGGGATAACTGAATGTACATGGCTAGGAATAAGACTATTGATTGAAGAATCTTGATTTTAATGATTGTATGAGTGTAGGGGTAGTTTCAACCTTCACAAATAATCTCCAAATGGAAATCTATAAATAAAAATACATGATTCTCCCTTCATTATCAATCAAGCATGGAACAAAAAAACGATGATATAAACTTGACCTTACTGAAAACAATCCATTCATTAAATAGAAAATTTAAAAATCATTTGAAATAGACAGAAATAAACTTAAGCTATTTAAAATGCGACTGACATAATTTGGATTATCTAAGGTTGTCTTGTCTACATGAATGTTACAGTCATATTGTTTAAATAATTATTTAACTAGGCGAAAAGTTCTAGAAGTTTCTATGCAATTATAATTTATCTACATTTTGTCGAAGTCGTTCAAAATAGTCGATCATTTCAGGGTTTATACAAATTGCAGTAATGAAAAACTATGTGTTCTCATTTTTTACGCTATAGATCATACGTGTTTGTCGATTTTCGATGTCGATTTTACGATGCAGCAACTTCCAATTCAGGTTTTATCATATTTTATCGCTACTTCACAACTGGCTGACCGAATTCGTTGAACAAATGACCGAAATACTCATATTGTATGACCTACAATTTGCCAATTTAGTTTGACAACGAGAGCTGTATTTTTTTTTATATATCTACATACGACAAGGGTGTGCAGCTGGTCAATGTTGAAGCAAATTTTTGCCGATCCGTGCTTCAATTGAGGGCACATAAAAAAGAAAGACTTTTCATCGTTTGTCCGGTCAATTCATATTAATATTATATATAATACACCAAATTTCTTAGCGGTCACAGCACAAAAAAAACTATATTTCTTCATTGTTAAGAGATGTCCGAACATGCATTAATATGAAAATGCCTCTCAAATTTGTCCTATGTATCAGGATGTCCTTTCGTAGAGTTTCCATTTTTTAAAATACAAACCATAGATGAACAAACATTTTCCACTTGTACAAGAAATTGATTTTGCTAGATTCGTCTTTATTTTGAATGTGAATATTTATGGTTATGTTCATTTTCAACATTATTTAATACGAATATCGAACTGATCGCTTATACGTTGCAAGCAATATTCATTAGCCAAATAATTTTAAAAAAAATGTTCTCTCTATTATAAATATTTTGATTACTATAACTTTGGTGAATTTTAAGATTTAACGATTTTTTTTTTCAATGTTTCCCATTTTACAACTGGTAAAAATAATAATAAAACAGTTTTTTTTTTATGTAATTAAAAAAAAATTGACTATCCGAAAAAGGCGTGCGTGGTCGCCATGCGCAATGGAATTAAAACGTACAAGATTCTCCAATGTAACAGAATGTAGCTCCCAACAAGTTTGCAACAAGAAGTTTTTTTCATATTACCTAATTTTAGAATGGCAAAATCGAAAAATAAAACGATGTTACATTAATATCATCTATATAATTAAATGTCTAAAATAACAAGAAAAGGGTTGATTTTTCTTAGAGATTACAAATATATTACTATAATTACCCTAGATCATCGATGCCGGAATTTATCGATCGTGATCGAATAATCTACAAATAAAACAAATTTCTGTTAACTCCTCAGAATTTTACGCTTATTAGACAAACCGTTTTGTATTATTTTATCGTCGAAATTCCAATACTCCTTATTTTGAAAATCTATAGTTCGATATAAAATATAAATATAATATATAAATATGAAAATATAACCTAAAAGTCGTTTCCTAAGCTCTAGTAATACCAACCTTTTAATTTCTAAGTGGCTAATTTATTCTCAATTGTTTTCAGTAGATTTATAAACCTTCAAATTATTCGTATACGAAATTCCAATCAAGCCGATAGTTAATCAATTATTGTAACAACGCCCACTAAGCCTTGGCTTAAAATAATATACCCTATTTTAGTCTGATCACAGAAATCGCCATTTTGAATAATTTATTATTCAAATGTGTGTTTCCATACTTCATAACGATAAAATAATGTTGAGAATTTTTTAACATTTGCTAAAAGATTTATGTGTTTTTATGACGCAGGTTAATCGAGAAGCTATGTGCTTTATTTGTAGGCAGAAATATTATCAATTAAGTACATACAGTAAATGGCAATGTTCTCGTGATTTTAGAGACCTTGATTTAAGGCATGTCTTCCCACATTTTATCAATTATAATATTACAGTCATTAGCAAAATGCCTTAAGATTATAAAACTGAAAACAGCGAACTAATAATAATGAAACCTTGTATTAATTTTAAAATATCATGCGGTCCTTTATAATCAGTGCCACAACATCAATGAGACACATAGCGACCATTTCCTGAAATTTGGTCTTTATTGCCATAATTTTTGGACATAAACTCATAAAAAATTGATTGAATTGGCATTCACTTGGTAGAACTCCATTATAACACGGTGAAAAAATAGCAATGTATTTTAGTTCTACAAAATTTTGTAGAACTAAAATACATTGCTATTTTTTCACCGTGTCATAAAAAAATATTTACCCTTTAAAAACATTTTTTTTACAAAATAAAACACTCCCTTACATAATTTTTCAGAAAAATATTCAAAATATACACATTATTACAAATGTGGCTCAGTAGGAATGAGTTAAGAACGTCACCCACGTCAGAATTACGTGAAATAGTGTGTTTTTTTTCTACAACCATAATAAAAAAATACACATTTTATTAATTTGACGCCACTGATATTTCAAGTTTTCATTTCAAAAATAAAAACTTAAAATCGCATATTCAAAAAAGTAGCACGGTTTTTCTTTAGTTTTGTGGCTCGTTCTTATTCTCAACTGGAATATTAAAATGCATTACATAATATTTAAATTTAATCTGTATGCTTTATTATGTGGATGCATTAAAAAACATGTAACATCGCATGCAAAACAGCGTCTCACCATCTCAGCGATTGAGATTTTGCTGTTTTAAAACAAGACGAATGCGATTGCAAATCTACGTTATAAAATCAATTTTTATACTTCATTTAGCGTTCAACATGTGTTTTTCGCTGCTAAGCTTTTTCTAAGAATAATGCTATGTCATTTGATTAATAAAGCGGAACACAGCGTACAGTTTGCCTCATTATAAATAGCTTTTCATTTAGTTACTTAAAAGGAAAACAATATTATTCATATACACATTCAAACGCAATTAATGACGTTACAGTTTCCTCATATTTCAAATAATATCATATGTTCTTATAAGAAAACGACTATGAATAACTCTGGCGGACAAAATAAGAATTAATAATTTTTATTTGACGTATCAAAATAAAATGGAGCTCATTATGACTATAAAAAATAACATTCAACAATATATTATTTTTCTTAATAGATCGACACAAATTCCGCATAAGATTAATTTATAAGAAGTTTTTACCTTTAAATAATAATGTTAACTAAAAAATGATAAGTGAGGGTTTCAATACGAAACAAGCAAAATCAAATTAAAATAAAAAACAACATTCATAGCAAAACAGTTCATATCACGTTTTTTCTGTTAAGAAAGCATAAGCAATAAATCAAGTGTTTGAAATATTTAAAAGGCGGAACTCGTTATAAAAATAATAACATGTTACGCATTTTTAAGAAAACTGATTTTAAAAATTTTGTCATGTTTATTTTATAAAATCGCCATGTTTATTAAGTAAAATTTCAATTCTTTTTTTATTTTACTGACGCACATAATTTCGATCATATAGTGGACTTCGTGTTAATTATCTTAATATAACTTTGATTAAGTAAAACGTCCTATTCTGAAAGGGTATGGAAAAAATGTATCTTAGAAAATGACCTGTGGCAAGCTGGTCGATATATTAAGATTTCATTTCTCAAGACCGGATTTTAAAAAAGTTTACACTTTGCATGTGAATATATGAAACGGTTGAAAATTAAATTGAAGTGTTAAAAAGCTAAAACACACATTGCAATATTAGCAGTAGACAATATTCTGTGAATCATTTATATATTTTTTTAATTTTGTGGTTTGACGGTTCAGTTGTTACATAGAGACTTATGTGCAGTTTACAAAGCAGCAGTCAATGTCGTGGACTTCCATGACCGATCTCAAGCGCTCGAGTCCTGGTATACAACGGTTATTTTTCAATCGACTTATCGATTCTGTTCGAAGACATGGACGTTTTTAGTGTCTTAAAATTTCCTCCCGAAATTTTACTTGCCCCTACTTGCCCTTTTTCAATTAAAAAGACGTTGAGAAACTGAGTCACGAGCAGTTCTTGTTGGAAAAACTTCATTTAAAATACTCAATTATAAGTTCACACGCTCTAATTTAGAAGCAGGCATAGATATTAAAAAAATCAATAGCTAACGGATGTAGCATATCGACATTTGATTATATACAACAATCATTTTTGATATAGAATATCATAAAAAATAAAATGTGGCTTTTGCTTTTTAACACCTCAATTGAATTTTATTTGATCTTGGACATTTGACGTAACAGTCGAATAGACGAAAGCTTATCAGTATCCCAATGGTTATAAGCTATAGATAACAGTTAGCAAAAATAAATACGGTGATACATTTTTCATAAAACATCGCATAATGTGATTGCACATTTCATCAAAGAAATGATGAATGACCCCGAATTGATTGACCACAAAACCCACATTATAAATTTAACCGCATTTTTACATGTTATACTATCCTACAAAGAATTTTGAATTATTTTCCATTTTATCAAATTACAGGTAAAAACATATTCAATATTTCCCACTAAAAATGATATATGTAACACGTTAATGGAGCTGATTAATTAATGCGGTATGTTAATCACTATGCAAGTTTCGTACGTATTTTTCATTGTCAATGACAACTTGATCATATATTGTATTTTATAAATAATTAATACTCTGTTGCTATGTGCTTACATATACATCAAATACAGTGTCATAACGCGGTTGGGTATTTTTAGAATTAAAGAGCATAAAAAGGGTAGTTGTTTTGCGATACTTGGTTGTTATTCGTTAATTATGTTTGTAATTTTTGGAGTCGAAAAGAATAGAAGAATTTGACTAGGAAAGGAAGAGTGATCAGCTAATGTTTCTCTCTATAGTCTGTTTAAATGATTAAATGGATTAAAAGAATAATAAAAATATTACTAAAAAAAATCTTTTGAAAAAAATATTGAAGAAAAGAAACATGAATTTTGGTTAAGTGCTTGATTTAACTGCTTGTAGACTTGTCGCTTATTTGTTTTTTATAACTTTTACGTAAAAAAATAAGATTAATCTTTTACTATGTTCCTCATAAGATAAAAAAGTAACATTTGTGGCATAAGCATAAACGTAACACAAATAAAATCAATTTCACAACGCCTAAGCGTCTTTTCCGTAGAATATTCAATCTTTCCAATAATTGTATGACTTTTAACCTTTTCAACGCAAGGCGGTATATAATTCATAAAGCGGGACCTGGAGGGCTGACAATTTCTTTTATAACAATCTAAATCTTATAAGGATAATTCTCATCCAAGAGATATTATTGTGCGTTGGCAATATTAAACTATTTAAAACTGTCAAACTCAGATAGATATTGAATGTTAAGGTTTAGCGCGTATACACGCTTTTTTTCTATGGCGGTGGTTTTCCTGCCTCTGTGATAAGGCATTATTCAGTTGATAAAGTTAATGATGAAATGTTTTGATGATGAATAAGTATATATATTTTTTTAAATTAAACTAATCTCTTGAATTCTTAGTAAGCAATACGGAAGGTGAATTAAATTTATGAACATTTTTTGAGTTCTTCCTGATAAATAAGATAGTCGATTGTATACAATAGGAAACCATTTTAAATAAAAAAAAAAATTCGCCATGTGACCAATTGATACATGTCATAAAATTTAAGCAAGTTTTTTGTTAATAGCGATTCCACGTGGGCCGGATGAGTGTCTCACATATTATGTGAATTTCAAGGTCGCAATGTATTCCGAAGTTATTTCACACACAAAAATAATTAAAACCAATATGAAAACATACACTCGTATCACAAGCACTTAAGATCGGAATTATGTATTCAAGATATTTGCTTTCAAAAAGAATTTTAGGTGAATAAGCTTATAATTGTAAGGTCTTAAAACTCAGTGCATAGTTAGAAGTAGTGATTTTTTATTCAATGATCTAGTCTTTATAACTATTTCTGTGATAATTTAGAATTTTCACTTAAATTCTTGGACACACTGTACCAATGTTTTTTTTTTATTGCGATTTTAGTGAAACTAACTCTTTCAATTTTCTCATACAACCATCGATGAAAATATAAATAAAAAACTCTCTTTGTGTAATATGTACATTTTTAATACACTCATACATAGCAACAACATTAGAATTGACAATGAAGTCAGTCGTTTAATCTCTGGCATTAAGTACTTCTATACATAAAAAAGTATTTATTTGAACTCACTCTCGTCTACGTGAAATATGTTGATAACCAAACCCATTCTATTAAAAATTGTGAAAGCACTTTAAAGTGACAGGTTGCTTCTTTACTTAAAAAATCCGGTTAACCGTTTGATAATGCTCGCGATGAGCGAAACCGGTATTGATTATAAAATATGTTGTGGAAATACGTACTAAAAACTGTGTTTTTATTACTTAAAATATCATGCCTTTCCATCGACAATTGACGGTTAACACATTAAAAGTAATACAATTTTATTATCGTTGATCAGAACGCAAGGCTTCGATAAACGTGTAAAGTTAAATATCCAAAATACTCACAATTTACTCATGACATCATTTTAAACGAATATCTTCTATTTCCAGCAACGACGAGGCTATAATCGTATTTCCTTAATGTCAAACTATTTTATTACCATTTTATCGCAATTAAATCGACACACGTATTTAAAGTTTTAAATGAAAATAAAGCTAAAAAGTTTCAATGCTATTAAGCTTTTTTTTCATAAAGCTCTGAGTTCCTATCAATCTTTAGGTATTGAGTGAATCACTTCTTTTACCAAATTTTATACACTATATTTTCGACGGAAAATTGTTTACATATTTTAATATTAATTAAACTTGATAACATTGTTGTTCCACCTGATGTGCTACTGGAATTGTGAGTCAGATCTGGATATTAAAACAACTTCTGGATATATTGTACTCACAATTGAATTAAAAGTATTTTTCTTCGCAGTCTCAATACTCCTGTTTTCGCTCTGCGGTTAATTTTTTTCTAACAGCTTAAATTTTTTGTTCCAATATAATTTTATTATAGCATGGGCAGGGCCAAGGTCGACCATTGCCAACAACAGTTTTTTTTTGCTTTTATCATACGAGTCTGGCAAATATACAACCAAAGTGGGATTTTATCGTTTTTTTTTACTTTTGCAACCTGAATCTGTTGTTTTTTTCGTCAATTTTATTTATTACGTGTGTGTAATGGTATTTATAGTTATATAACGTACATTATAACGCAAAAAGTGAGTCAAATTATGTGCTCGAATGTACAAATAACTACGAAAATAAAGTAACGCAAAAACATTCAACAATGTATAATACTGAATTATTTACGTAATAATAGCTGCACTCTTTTAATTTTGCGTCAAATTATTATAATTATTGTGAATAAAAAATAATACTTGAACAGTATTTGGACTTTAGTGACTGACTAAAACAATCAGTTGTAAAATTCGTCTTTCTTTGTTTAATAGCGATAACAATTAAGTCTTCTTATTTAAAATATAATGCATTTCTACAAATTTCATTTATCAGGTCATTGCATCAATATCATACTGCCTGGCTTAACTTTCACCATACAGTTGTTTCTTCGTACACTAATATATAAAGGCCTGTTAAATTTTTACAACTTAGGTCGTACTTTCAGATTCTTCTCCATTTTTATAAATTCGCACCATAGATTGACAACAATTTTCAGCTCGTACGAAAAATCGATTTTGCTAGATTCGTCTATGTCTTGGCAGTGAATATTTACGGTTATGTTCATTTTCTCGTTTATTTAATTTAAATGGCGAACAAACTGCTTACATTTTGCAAGTAATATTTATTCATTATTCATTTTTTATTTTAAAAAATAGCAGCACACTTTTACTACTATTTACATAAAATATTGTATTCTCAGCACCAGTTTCGCTCATTGCGGGTATAACCAACTGAGCTTTTATTGAAAACATTATGCTTTCCAATTAAAAGTGACAGTTACCACCTCACAACTGATTTTTGAAGCGGGTACGGCCAATTTAATTGTTAGATTTTTTGTCCCAATATTGTGCCAAAATACGTAAATTTTAAAAAGAAGTCCTGTTATCCGATAGCTTTAAACTCTCAAATTGAACTTTTTATAAATAGTCTATTTTGACATATCTATTCTATACATTAATGCAGCTCGCGATGAGCGAAACCGGAACTGATCTAAAAATATAATATGTTGTGAAAATAGAACTACGCATTTGTTTTTCAACATTTTACTTCATTATCGAAACATTTCAGCTTTATCTTTTAAATATACATCGTTGCAAAGTATAATACAATTATTTCTGTCATTCTATAGCGAAAGATTTTGTTTGTAATATGAAAATCAACATAATAAATTATTTTTTTCACGTAATAAATATGCTTCTTATATTTTTTTATATTTAATAGCCACCAATTACAATAGTATCAGACAGGTTGCAAGTTTTAATATCATTATAAAATTTAAATGAACATTTTTTTATCATTTATTCACCTTTCTTATCAATTTATTCTATTCACGCAAGTATGTGTGGTAAAAACGTAATTCCTGCAAATATTTTCAAATCGCTATGGAGAATATTACATTTTATATGTTCCATTATCTATATTGTCATTTGGCGGTCAGCCATTTTGATTTGCATAAAAATTTGAAATTCGAACTGTCTTTAACCTACGTCTAAGAATAAAGTTAGTGTTGCAAGGTACTTAGTAATAAAATGTAAAGTGACTAATATTTGATTCGAATAACTAGTTTATTTAATGAAAACACAACAAGCTGTGGCTTTATCAATAATAATAGATCAGAGCTGCGCAATGTACTAAAATATAAATGCAGACCAAGTCATTTAGATATGCCTTGATATGAATTTATTGACTTTTTGTCTATACAAAACGATATAAATCTACGTCCAAAGCCGGATGCTGCCCCTGGCCTGCATTAAACTGATTAAGACAATATTACGTTTTATTATTAATAAGATTTATTATTATGAACTTGTATTTGCTTAACATATAAATTAATTAGTTAAGCATTGTCATTTAATATGTCATAATATAAGATAACTACGAATAAAAATTATTACTTATACAGTTTTAAAGAATTGCGGGATCATAGCAATAATTGAATGCCTTTGATAAATATAGTTAAATAATCAAATTAAAAAGCAACAATTATATATTAAAAAAAAATACAGTTATATGCTATTTGTGTATATTATAATTTTATTTCATTTATTAGAAACGTGTTTGCGATGTTGGCATTTACTATTGCATTATATTTTACATTTACACGATTAAATGAAATTCTTCGTGTGTAAACATTAGTTTTTTTTTCATTGAAGTGTTGCCAACTATGGTCCCACATATTCCTAAAAATCAGTAAGTGATTTTTTTCTTGAATTCTATCAAAAGATAAATTTTAATCGAAAAGAATTAGTGTATAAGTGTGAATAATGTTGAATGGCGCTGAGGGTTTTGCGTCGTAACGTGGAAAATGAGTAAATATTACAATCGGCTTAAATCTGACAGTTATCGCGCGTTTCCGTTCATGATTTTTCAATTTCTGTAATTATTATTAAAAATTAATCAAATTCGATTCGTGAGAATTTTTAATCTGACCGAACAACATCTTAGTTACTTGCGTTTTGATAATAATTGTATCTGATAATAATAGACAATGTTGTTTCTTTTCAATAAAAAAGTGTTTTTTTTATATTACGAAATCACGTCAAGGCCTACCTCATTCAGAATCTGTTGCATTTATTGCATGATAATATTTTTTGTAATTAACAAAAGAAATAATTGCATTTATCGACAATTAGAGATGTGATTCAATGTGTTTTTCAGCTGTAAAATATTAATGAAATAAAAGAATATCATAAATTCAATTAAATCGCATGATTTTAGAAATCATTTTATTCCATTTTTAAATGTAGGAAGTTGTAAAATAAAATTTTATTTTTTAATAAACTTTGGTTGTTTTTTGTAAATTTTATAAGCCATAGCCACTAAACTAATATTCGATAAGCAATAAGCTATCGCAAATGAACGGTATTGATGATAAAATATTTTTCGTTCAGCCAATGAACGAATTAAAAAAAATCAAATTGATTTCATCTAACTGATATTATATACGTGACAAAAATTACAAATTATTAGTTGATTGATTTTGCAACCAAGAAATGTAAAAAAAAATCAACGATGTGAACCGAAAATGTTCAGAAAAAAATGTACTCTTATATATATTAAACAACAGTATGAATCTAAACCCACTCTTGTCCACATAAAATATATCGACATCCGAAGCAATACTTAATACATTGACAGGCTAGTTCTACGTTTAAGAAGAACAAAAAAAAAACATTCTATCTATTGATACAAGCGCATAATATATTTGAATTGTTCTGCAAATAAATATAAATCAATACCACGTCAATTTCAATACAAAATTTTACTTAAAAAAAAAGTTTGAGTAAATATTATTTTTTCATCTGCAAAGCTAAAATTAATATAATTTATTTAAACTTAACGCAACGTTAAATATAGTTTTGTTTTCGTGTTAATTTACTTATTATTAAAACTAACCTACTCGGTCTAATAACTTCTATAGCATACATTCAACTAATATTTATACAATACTTTTGGTATTATATGTTAACGCTATTTTTTGTAACCAAATGCTATAATTTCCCTAATGAATTTTTATTTGAAAAGTATTGCAAAACTAATTGCTGGTAAAAACGAAATTTATTGAATAATCGACGTCAAAGTAACATGTTTATTTACTACCGGAAATTCGTAGCTTTTTAAAGTTGATGTGTGTTAAAGTATAACCTGAGGCTTTTCGGTTTGAAATATTGTATATCGTATATTTATTAATTATTGTAACAACATACCTATAACTAACATCGATATCATTAAAATCCAAGACACAAACCCAAATATTCGAAATGCAATAATAATGGCTTAATTTCAGAACATAAATATAATTAACAAAAATAGAAATGTGCTTACTATTGTATAATATGTACAATAGAATATTTGGGAATCGTGACTTGGAATTCATTGATATTTAGTTGTATCGTTACAATAATTATTAAATCTATGAGGTACACAAGCCTCTCTCGCAAATATTCCACCTAATCAATTAATTTCTTACTCAAGATTCAACCGGCTGATTTTTTTGCTGTATTTACCTGTCAATAAGATGGGTTTGAGTGTCAACCCCAGCATCCAATATATAATATAACTATTCCAAATAAAGTGCAATATTTCAGGATTTGTCATCTTGTCTCCCTGAAATAACTTAAGCTTTATCATTGAGCTAATCTTATATGGACGACATATTTTTAAATACTTTGCGCCTTGGTAATACATTGACAATAATTACAATTTTTTTGCATAAAATTTATTTTTTACATATTTTATAAATATGGCAACAAAATCAATCATTTGATCAACGAAAAATCAATTACGAAGGGAATGCTTAATCGATTTATCATAACAAGTTATTATGGCTATTGAATTTCTAGTTTGTATTTCACGAAATATATGAAACCTCGTTCGTCGACCGTTGCATTGATCTAAATTTTATTTGCTGATGATGTTGGAAGCAGTGTTACACATGATCGATCTAATCCACCTTGCAGCGCTCTTGACAGGAGTAAATTATCAATAGACAATCAAAGCGTCCTTGGCATAGACAAGGTCACGGTTGATAACTTCCTACCGGTCCGTAGACATATTGCTTTGTTATTTTTTGTTTGGCATGGTTCAACGAGCATCGTTTATTATTGCATTAATACGGGAAACACGATAATACGAACAATGAACGATTTGGTTTGCGATTCAAAACACTTTTTTAATTAATGCAGTCTTATATTTGGCAATAGCAAACTAAAGATGCCGCGTTTTTTGTCCTAATAAATATAGCGGGGTTGGAAATGTATGATTTCATATTTTTAAGTGGTCTTAAACCTTTTCTTATCAATATTAAAATGTTAATTTGTTTTTATGTCAATCATGACAGGGTATAAGATTATTTTTTCAGACGTATCCGATTTGAATCTGGAGCATACGAATTCTTGATGGCGTATGTTAACAGAATTCATTTTTCGAATCGTTGAACTTTGTTCTTTTGCAAATGTTTTATCACTCACAACCAAGGTTTCACCTATCAACATCTTCAGGCATTTAATCATACGGATGCAAAAATCAGATCTCGGCCGAAACTTGATGATAAAACATGTAAAAATGTATAAAGTTTCAATAAATTAAATTTGATATTGAAATTTAACCAAACATCTTCAGTTGAAATCATAAATTATCTATTTTTTTAACGAAAATGATTTCTTTTTTGGTCGCTTAAATATAAAATATTTTCCGCAGATACGAAAACAAATATGTCGCTAAGAAAATGCGAGTAGTGAGCTTTTGTAAGGCTTTAGTTTGACAGATTAAGTAGAAGTGCTTGTAATCATCATTAGCTGCCCTTAAACTCTGACGTTCAACGGAGCCTTTTTTGCTATAAAACACGATTATAACCTTATCTCGCGTGGAAGCACTTATGTGTTAAAGTGGCTCTTAAGATCTGTGAACTGCGTGACAAATCTATTTATAAAATCTTCAATACCGAAGACACTGTAAAAGTAAAAAACGTTTGGTAACTATTAGGTTAAGAAGCCGCATTACGTCATAAAAAAGAAGCGTATTATGTTATATTAAAAAGCATAATTTATATATAGTTTGTAAAATAATATGATTGAAGAAATGTACATAGATTGCCATAAATTTTCACAAACTATTCTAAAAAATATTAACAATTCTTTGGTTTACGAGTTACTAAGTCTAGATCAGCGCTCGGTAGTATATGGCACGCGAATAAGTTTTCGGTGTTACGATTTGAGAATGACAAATTAAAAATTCAAAATATGACCTAAAAATATATAGATGTTAATCTTTGAAGATAGTCATTTTTAAAGTGTTAAATGCCATTTATTGATGGAAAAGCATGATACTTGAAATAATAAAAACACAATTTTAGTACTTATTTCGATAATATATTTTATGATCAATTGACAATGCTCGCAATGAGCGAAAACGGTCCTAATCATAAAAGATATCGTGGAAATAATTACTAGAAATGTGTTTTTTTAATTTAACACTCAAGCAACCGGTCCCGCGTTCGCGCGGAAATTGTCGCAATCAGTTAACGACCGGTGATAGGCGTTTTTTCTGCGCGAAATATGCGGTTGCTTGAGTGTTAAAATTCCATAGATAAATTATATAATAAGCCTCAAAAAATTAACTAATGTACAAATATTGTATTTTTTATGTTTTTTTTGTGTAGCGTGTATTATGATAGATAAATAAAATCGTCTTAATTTACAATTGTTTAACTATTGTAGTTTTATTTCAGTGCCACGCTGAGTATTCAGTATTTTGCATTACATGTTTTGTGGCAAGCCGATGCATTTAAGTTCCCCACCGCTGGTCTAAAAGACGGTCACTTTTGAAGTACCAAATTTCAACATTAAAAAATGGTCTCTAAATAAGCACATTAAAGTAATCATGGTTTTCATATAATTTTACAAAATCCTAAAACTACAAGCAACGTACAGTTACTTCAAATTTAAGTTGTTGCATAAATAACGTTTATTCTGGTTGAAAGAACATTTTTATAATTTATACCTTTAAATATTAAGTAAAAAACTAGTTATATAACCTTATAAATAAGCATTTTGATTGACAAGACTGTTCTATTGGATAATCTTAATCGAATTGAAATATTTCTACGCTTTACGCTCAGTCGTTTTGTAGTTTATCACGATGTTATCGCGCTTCACAGCTGATATCTCACTTGAAAAGGCTTTAATAGTGACACGAGGTTGGTATTACAAATACCACAAATAATTCCCAACTGGTGGTAACATTAAAATAGTTAAAATATGTATTTGCAAACCGTGATCACTTCCTTATTGAGGTATATTGTATATATATAACAATACTTACATATTCAATGTTATAATAAACGTTATATTGCATAAATAGATTTAACTAGAAGATATGTTCCACAAAATCTCAGTTTTAAGATAGGCTTTCTAATTACTATTCACTCTCAATGTGTAGGATGTGACATCTTACTGAAGGTATCTTAAATTTTTTCTACAAGAACTGCTAATTATTGAGTTTTTCAATCTCTCTATTTTTACAAATATTATACAGATTGAATATATGGTGACAGTATTTGACTATTGATTAGTTATTTTCTTTCGCTACGCCCCGTTCTTTTAAGATCGGATGAGTGAGAGGAAATTTTTAGACATCACAAATATACATGAGATACGAGCTAAATATTTTGATAACTGCACTATGAGATGAACAAAATAATTAGAAAACTAAACTCTATGAAACGGTAAGATTTAAAAAAATCTATGAAATCTTGACAGTTTTCAGATGTAAAATGTTTGATATTCTTAGAGATGCTGGAAGAATCACGAGGAACTTTCGAAATGCAACCACATGAAATACAGTAGAACTTCAATTATTTTGACTAATTGGAGATGAAGGTAATTAATATGAAGATAATTTGATCTCAGGTGAAACGTTGTTAAACTTTTGATGGATAAGATTAATGAGATCTTGAAGTTGGTGACATTGATCAGTGTTGCAATTATCTCGAACAAAAAATAATTAAATTTTATGGAAAAAATCGAACATTTTTCTTAAAAAACGTTTTACGTTATGTAATGATTTATTTGTAGATTGGAACTTGCAACACTGTCGAAACATCGAGTGATTGATGACCAACAATCATAACACGAAATATCTGAAAGAAGATATCTACTGTAAGAATATCAACAACTTTCAAATATTTACCGTTTGTATTTTATTTATATTAGTACATTAAAAAGTAATCAATAGAAACTGCCTAGTCATCTAGCTTTAATTCGGCGCGCAATCTAATGGCATAGATGTCCGGTTAAAACATCAAATTAGGATTGCAGAAAATGCACCGATGTCCATATGTTACATATATACAAACCATGTATATATAAAAGAAAGTTTTTTTTTAAGAAAACTTCATTTAATATAATATTAATCATATTCATAATTAGAGATCAGTGGTTTTCAAATATTGTCGACTCACCCTAAGAATAATATTTTTTTCGAGAAACCTCACCCTTTCCTTGAAAAAATATGTCTTAAAATAATAATCAATGTAGGTCAAAGTTTTAAAGTTACTTTACGTAAATACGTGAATCTGTTGATATCTCGATAAACTGTTCTGTATCCTTCATTGGAAAGCCTTTATATTTAGCGCAGCTATACCAATGAAATTACATGAACACCAAATTTTTGATTCTAGATCAACGATGTCCAAGAAAATCGTTTGTTAAGCTAATGATATGATTACTAAAAGTCAATGGGCCACATTTAAAAATAAAATATTTTTTTTTGAATTGTTACAACTTTGTTCAATTCCACATGGTATCGCTATCGATCCGGTTTTTGCTTTTCGGCATCTTTAGGCATCACACAGACGCAACAGAACTGATGTACAATAAACACTTAGCATCGTCTACATACCAAAGGCATTAATTACAGGAAAACACAAACCCAAGGCAAGCGGTAAACGGCAGCTAGAACAAATTTAATAATATTAATTTTACAATAATTAACACAATTACATGTGATAATTTTCATTAACGATCTTGTTAATGAGTCAATATTGAAAGTGTTTTACAACAAATAATAACCTACTGTGTCTTGTTACTCGGTTACTCAATCTCTCTTTTTCGACGATAGATTGACAGACGGATAGAGCTAGGGTAAAACTATTGTTAATTACTCTCGCTCTGTCCTACGTCAAAATTTTAATTGGTTGGAAGGAATGTAGTATTGAAGCTTTCCATTATTGTATTTGAACTAGTGAATACCGTAACGACATAGTCAATGACTTTGACCATTTGACTTCAATAAACAGTTAAAAAAAACAAGAGTACATACTTCAAAACAACTGAAAATAACACAGACGTAGATAGCTCGTAAATTCATAACACTATTAATTTCTCGACCGCAACGTTATTGTTAATTGACATGGCATAAATTTGTCCCTTTCTATTGTGGTTACATATTTGATCATTCGATCATAAAACAATGGAGGGGTCAAAATATGTGTGTTTGTGTATATTTGAGCATAGACATTTTACGAGTGTACCCAAAGAGAAAACATAATGGGGATACAATAGATAGAACAGATATTTGTATTCTATTCTGTATGAATAACGTGTAATACAACGATAAACATATAAAAAAATGTATACAACGAAATCTATAATATATACTTAAAAGTGTCGTGACATATGTATAATTGTCATTTGTTTGCAGAACTGGGTTGACCGGTATTTAAAGACTTAACTTTTCAATATTTTCCTACAAGTAATTATTCGGCTCAGCGTAGTGGAAATCGATTGAAACATTATAATAACACTTTTAAGTTATTAACTGTCACTTCTTGATGGAAAGGCATGATATTTTAAATAATAAACACACGTTTTTAGTACTTATTTACACAATTTATTTTTTGATCAGAACCGGTTTCACTCATCGCGAGCATTATCAATTGATAATACTCGCTAAAAAATGTGTTTTTATTATTTAAAATTACAATAACAGTTGTTTCCTTTGAAATCTTATAAATTATTAGTATCTTAAAAACAAACTGAAAAAACCATTTTTCGTAGAGAATGATGGTTGTGCATTCTTTGGTCGATATGCTTGACAGTTAATGGCGTTTCAAGTTGTTCACGTAATCTTCTTCCCGTAAACGAACTTAGTTCAATAATCTATTCTGTGACCTGCTAAACCAATTTTTATAATAAATTAGTAATTATCATTTTTTTTTTAATTTGTTTTTTTTGGCACGGTCAACTTCCTTGCAATTTATTCTTCTTTTTGCAATTTTACTACGAGGTGAATTGCTGTTTTATCATATTGTTTTCTGGTGCTAGCTATTTCGGCTCACGCCATCAACTGTATTTAAAAATAATTTTGTAGAACTAAAATACATTGCAATTTTTTTCACCGTGTTATAATGGAGTTCTACCAAGTGAATGCTAATTCAATCAATATATTTTAATACCGTATTTCGAAATTTTCATTAAAAAATATTTGAATACGTCATTATAATTGTAATGTCCGTTTCTAATGTGAAGTATCAACATAATTTACTATACAAAAACTGCATGTTATTCAGATAACCACACTTATACAATAATTAAAGAAAGAAGCATATCACTAAGACAATAGAATATTTAGTGAATATCTTCTGCTCGTTTTTAAGATTGAATTCATGGGAGGTAATGTACGTAATTCATGTAAAAAGCTGAACCTGTGGAAACTGCACCACAAGAAGATAGCATCTACAATCTGTCCAAATACTTTATCTCGATAACAAAATGCATTAAATGCATTATGAATAGATGCAAAAAATAACTAAATGAAATTACGAGATAATTGTATTCAGGCAAAGACAAAAGTGCAACATTAATTTCAGTGTTGCCCACTCTTTAGTTTATATAGAATATTTACATAGACAAAAATAGTCCCAATCAAATTTCCAACACAGATTCCAAAACTGGGGAAACTTTTTTTTTGTGTACACAGAAAAAAAATGATGTTATGCGGGTAACGAGATACCTTGCGATTTATCTTGCGTCAGTATCTTGAAATGGGCGACTCACGCACCAATATAATTGTTACGTACGTATCTGTTGAAAATTATTTATCGTTGAACCTTACCACTCAAGCGACCAGTCAGCCTTGAAGTAGGTTTCGGTTTTATAAGCATGGCAGTGTATCTCCGTCTGACATAGACATTGGCCATTGAAGTAAATTCTAATACGATTTATTACATGTGAATGTCAAAGATTTTTTTATGGCGACACTTCAAAATAAACAAAAATTTTTTTTAGATATTTATTTGCTAGTGTGCTATACGCTTTTGTATGTTAATACCATTCAGTTAGGATTTGAAAAAACACCATAAATCTCATTATAGATTTGTGTTCAAAGATATAAAAAAATAGACTTAAAAATTCTCCAACTATAAAACTGGACATGTTATTTCCAATATATTTTTAACGCATTTTGAAACTAATTTAATTATTCTTAACTATTTTTTTTTCTTTAATTATTATTATGTCAAGCGTTATAAGTTATTGTTTAACGGCTGGCTGTAAGTGAAGAGATAAAATTTACGTGTTAACATGATTGATTCTTTTGAGAATATGGAATGCATCGTTCAAGGGAGTCACTGTTATTAATTACTCATAGCATGGACCATATTTTTCTTTCATACACTTATGTCCGTTTTTATTTTATACTAAAACAAAGATTGGCGGCTTTCATAGTTACATTAATCCATTTACTTCTCTTCATTAACCAATTCGATATAGTTTTGGCGTAAATAAAAACAGAATACAAAATAGCAAGGTTGACGCAACTAACATGTTATGTGACTTTAGACACTAGCGCTCTCACGCACGATTAAATAATTACATGCCTTATGAAAACAACTCGCTTTAACAATATACCAATAGAAATATTCTTTCTCGTTTTAAAGCACACGTACCGTAAGATCACTGAATCTTTCCAAAGGACAAATGAGCGATAAAAATTATTAAAAATACGTTCCGTGTTGTCATATAAACAATTAATTTTCCGATGAGTATCTTTACAACTAAAATCAGTTGCCCGTGGGTGTTGCATAACTTGAAAATAATTTACGATTTTTACTGGATACAAATATATTATTTATACATTATTTTATTGGAAAAAAAATGAAAATTTTTAATTTTATAAGAACCGTTAGAAGTCCACAGGTTCCTCATCCCTATTCTAGCAGTTTTATAATCGTCTTGTATTTCTTTGTCAAAATGATGTTGGGAAAAAAAATTGCGTCACATTCATGTTACGAAAAAATAATCATTTGAACATATTCGTTCATTTCCGTTCGGTTTCGGCAACTTGCGATAACACTTTGAGAAACACTGCAAATTTTTGGCTTGTCTTTTTTATTACGAACCGGAAAATGGATTTATGTAACGAATCGGCAAATCCGTAGTTATTTTGCATAATATCTTGAATAATAATTGCTTTTTTTATCCTTTTTTAGCTAATAATTTATTTTAGATATTATATAATAAAATACATTGAATAGATTACTACCACTAACTGGCAACATTGAGACGTTGAAATTTTGAACAAATCTTGAAATAAGAAAACGAATTAATAACTATTTCGTTGATAGCTATTTCGGCTCGCGCCTTCGTCAGAACTATCCCACTAATGATTTACATCAATTTCACATTCATCAGTTGATAACTCTCGCAATGAAAAAAACCGGTCCTGATAAAAAGTAATATATTGTGAAAATATGTACTCAAAATGTTTTTTTATTATTTAAAAAAAACTACATAAATAATAAAGCATATTTATTGACATGGTTAGAAATGTGTAGGATATAAATTTGGTTAATAAAATATATGGAATATACTGTCACTGATTCTTATCTAACGGTACACCGTAGCTTCGTGACCGTGGTGTCAGCATAAGAAACCAAGGCTCCCAGTTCTAACCCTGGCATTGTTAAATATTTTTTTTGCTTTACTTTAATATCATATAATTGAATTTAAAAAAAACACCGTGAAACCTGAAAAAAATAGATCCTGTAATAAAAAAAAATCTACGGAATTAACCAATTTCAATTTGCAATTAATTATTTGGTGCGTGATATTTAAAATGATTATACTATACATAATTCTTAAATGTTGAAAAAAATGCATTTTCAGCATCCATTAAATAGACGACGCTAAAACCGCCTACAAGGACATATATATAAGAAAGGACAGTATTTTTTACATTTTATTTAATCATTCAAACTTCTCATAAAGGACACTGACGCAAAAACGTCATTTGTCCAGGACAGTTGGTGACTTATACGTTATATCGACATCACTCTTTTTCGTTTTGTCACTCACTATCTGGGTAACGCCATTCAACATCTTCAGGCATTCTATATGAAGGATACAATAGGTGACACATTGTAAACGGTTTGCAACTTTATTACCAGCGGAATTACTGAGGGAAAAAAAGAGTTCATATTTTATGCAAACAGTTTAATAACATATGAACAAAGATTCGATAATTCGAATTAGATCAATTGTGAAATTTGACCTAGGCTTAGAATTTCGGCATCTTCAGGCATTATATAACACGTATGCAACAGAGCTGACAACAGCTAGCATCGTCTATATACACGATAGTTAATTACAAAGGAAAAACATACTACATGAATAAACACTAGGAATCATACAAAGTTTCAACAATTCAAATTAAATTTTTAAATTACATCAGACACCAATCAGTTGACATCAAAAATTATATTTATAGAATTGTTAATTTTGTAGTAATTATTTGAACAATATATTTTGTTCATATTGTGTCAGTTGGTAGTACATGAAATTTGCGAAACCGATCTTTATTTATATAGTAAAATTTTTACTACTTAAAAATGTGTACAGATTATTTAATATAATTTTCTTTCCACTAAGATGTGACAGTTAAATACATACATATTATAAAATTGATTAATAATGGTGTCTGAGAGATATTGCATATTCATAAATTCTTTACATATATTACGTAACTTCCTGTTCATAAATAACAACGATATGTTTCAACCGAATCGATAAATTCCTTCATTTTATATCATTAGACCATTTTTTGTTCACACAGCTTGACCATGAAGTAACAAATTATTGACAGGCATACTTGTGGCTAGCCTAAATTTAAAAGGCGACCTCTATTTTTACAAAACATAAATAAAACTCGCTCGTTCGTTTGTTTGTTTTTGTTTTGGTACGTGAGGTGTGGTCGCCGCAGAATCCACGAAAAATATTTTTAATTTGCTCGAAAACGCCCGTATTTTCCGGCGTGCGAAGATATCTCGCCTGATACGGCGTGCGATTTGGTTTCTGTCTGATTGGACCGCTGCAGCATACGTGCAGCGTAAAAAGTGCAATCGAAATGACATTTCAGAATGTATCATATTATAAAAACACACAAAACTTAGAATTGGTTCATTAAAATAATAAAAAAAGCAGGGTTGTGAATTTGTTATTAATAAACACAACTCCGACATTGACCAACAACACAACTCCGACTAAGAAAAGTTTATTTTTGTCAGTTTTTTCCTAGCTTTCCTGTATATGTGAATTTAATTAAACATTAACCAACCAATCAAACAAATTGTTCATTGAGATGTTCTTCAAAATCGTCTATAAAAAAGTATTTGGGAGTCGCTCGTTTTTCACGACACCGACTTCACAGCCCTGTAAAAAACTATGTACAGTGGAACCTCGATCAACCGTTCTCGCATAATACGTTTTCCCGGATGGAAAGCTTATTTTTTATATTCCCGTCAAACTCCCATAAGAACAATGTTAAATAATCTCGCATTGACCGTTTCCCGATTCCCCGATTTCCTCGATAAACCGTCTAAATATTTTGGTCCCGTCACAAATATTATCCCGATTGACCGTCTTTATTGCATATTTCTCCGTATCTCGGCAAGCAAGTTTGACACAGCCGAGTGCAGGTGTTATGTGTAGACACGTTGGAATGCGCTGTACATTTTAGACGTAACGCATTGGACGCATGTGCTATTTTTTGGGTTGAAATCCAGCACACGCGTATTATTGTTTATGATGCAAATGTAGAGTTGTTTAAAATTCATGGTAATAATGATTCCTGTACATATAAACTTTTAGTCACAAGTCTTTGTTCCGATTAAAGTGCCAAATAACAAAGAAGCAAACAAAAATAAAGGACTTTTTTAAAAAAATAATTTTATATACAGTATGTACACGTAACTAATATTTTTTACGATTTTACTTGTTTATTATTATTTGAAGCTTTCCCGCATTAACCGTTTCCCGTAATTACCGTTATTTTTTCAGGGTCAATTGGAAAACGTAAAATCGAGGTTTCACTGTATATGTTACTTCAATCTAAAATTTATATTTAACGACATGACCAGTTACTTTCAGCTAGCAGCTTAGTTTTCATTAACAATTGCTTTTTGCGATTAATTTTCATATAACATCGTTATAAACATATTATTTATATAGCTTTTGATAATTAACTGTACAAGTTTATGTATTTTTGTGATAGCTACAATAATCATGAAATCAAATTTGAATTGTTGAAATTTTATACAATACCACGTGTTTTGTCAGTCACATTCCGGCTCTACAAAATTAACAACCATTCAAGAAAATAAAAAGGTTTTCTGATAAAAATTAAAAAAAAAAAGCAACAAAAAAAAACAGCTTTATATTTAAAACTAGGGCTATCAAGTCAGAGTCAAAGATGTGAAAAATAAGTAGCTCCGACTGCTTTTAGTAAAATTTGGCCATTTTCGGGATTGGACGGTTGGTTTTTATTTCAATGTACATAATAGAAAAGGAAGGACAAAACCTGAGAACTGTTTGAAACCAAAATAACTGTACATATAACGATATTAAAAGCACAATACAGCTCTTCCCAGTTAACGCTGATTCAAGAAAGAAATAATATATTTTTTTAATAAAATGAATCTTGAATATTCTCTCAGGTGATATCACTTTAATATATTTATATATTCTAATTTATGTCTATAAAAAGAATACATATTTAGAAATTATTGTAATTTTTTTGGTATTTGATTGATAAATGTTAATCAAATTTAATACCTATGAGTGTCGTTGAAACATTCAGTTATGTAATAATCACACGGTTTATTTTTTGATAATCATTCGACCTGTCATCGATTTTTGTATTATGTATGTTAATTGATTTTTTTCAATATGTAATGAAGCTATTGGCATTCGACATTGGAATTTACATAACAAACGATATCTCATTCGAAACGGTTTGTAAACCACTAATTACCACAATACTATGTTATATAAATACATTTATAAATTTATTACATATTTCAAGAGGGTTTAACCCAGTTTTTTAATGGGTACAGATATGACCCTATTGGGTATTCCAAATATGAAATTAATATTTGAATTGATTGTCAATCTATCGTCCATTTGTCTATCTCAAATAAACTCGTAACAATTGATGATGTATTAATAAAGGAGGACAAGTTTGAATATTCATTTCAAATGATAGAAAATAATTAAATTTTACTTTCAGTATTTTATGCACATAACTGCAACGGATAATTAAAACAGGGTCTCTGAAAAAAAATAAAACGCGGGAAAATTTCAAAAAATATTTTTTTCTTAATTAAATTTTAAGCATAATACTAAGCTATTTTTCTTTTAATGTATGATTTAACAATACATTTCACATACTTTATCTGTCTGCATATTGTGCGCAAGCGCAGTATTTTTATATATTACAAATAGATAATAAAGTAATACATACACCATGTCTTTTTTTACGCGTGAATCGCATTATAACGTGATATTTTTCGAATATTTTATTTTATAGAAGAAAAAATTGCGAACGATTTATATTAGAAAACAAATAATGACAGCAGCGAATAACTTCTATAAGTGAATACAATTATGCATGTAGTAATTATGTATATTTAAAAAAAATGTTTTTTTTTTCTTTCATATATTTCTGATACTCTTTTACTCGGTATTTGATTTTTGGAACAAATTTATAAAATTTAATTGAAAGTAAGGTTTTTCGCATGATTTTTTTCGACGCGCCACATTCTGGAACTAATTTATCACGTAAAAAATGCATTGGGTGTATATACATACTCTATATAAATAAAATGCTATACAAGCTACACCCAGAGAAGTGTATCAGATACCAGAGTCGTCTGTCAATATTCCCTCAAAACTAACGCATATACAGTGAAACCTCGATTTTACGTTTTCCAAGGGACCCTGAAAAAATAACGATAATTGCGTGATACGGTGAATGCGGGAAAGCTTCAAATAATAATAAACAAGTAAAATCGTAAAAAATATTTATTTATTAGTTACTTGTACATACTGTACATAAAATTTATTTTTTAAATAAGTCCCTTATGTTCGTTTGCTTCTTTGATATTTGGCACTTTAATCGGAACAAAGACTTGTTACTAAACTTGTGACTAAAAGTTTGTATGTACATGAATCATTATTACCATGAATTTTAAACAACTCTACATTTGCATCATAAACAATAATACGCGTGTGCTGGATTTCAACCCAAAAAATAGCACATGCGTCCAATGCGTTACGTCTAACATGTACAGCGTATTCCAACGTGTCTACACATAACACCTGCACTCGGCTGTCAAACTTGCTTGCCGAGATACGGAGAAATATGCAATAAAAACGGTCAATCGGGATAATATTTGTGACGGGACCAAAATATTTATACGGCTTATCGAGAAAATCGGGGAATCGGGAAACGGTCAATGCGGGATTATTTAACATTGTTCTTATGGGTGTTTGACGGTTCCATCCGGAAAAACGTATTATGCGAGAACGGTTGATCGAGGTTCCACTGTACATAAATTTTATATTGCTGTGCATCGTGTACCACGCGAGACAGTAACTCGGATTGTATTTAACATATTAAATTTAATAACAATAAAAATACACAAGACGTATTTCCTTGTAGTGAAAAAAAATTACCGCAATAATTATAATTCAATGAGCAATTATTTACTCACTCCACAATGTTAATATTTCGTTATACATCATTCAATATCAGAGATATAATTCATTATTATTATACAAAGACTTCCAACAATTCGTCTCGCACATTCTTAGCATATGATTTATGACCTAAAATAGAAAAAAATAAACAATTTCAGCGATACCTGAATCATTCTATTCAACAGGTTTGATCATTGAATTATGACTGGCGATTAGCTTCACAAGTATATAATTAGTCAGTTCTTATTAATTCTGTTGAAGTTCTTTTATGTTCCTGACAACTAAAATATTGTATATCTCATTGCTTTTAATAATCATTTAATGTACAAATCAAGTAGTTTTTTGCTTGCGTGGTTGATGCTGCATTGCTAATTGCTAACCCTGATATGACTGTTGATTTATTTTGAGATTTGATCGGGTGCAAAGTGCATTGTAAAATTTAGTATTTTATAATACATATAATGCAGAAAAAAATTTTCTAGGTTTGTTTCAAGGCTGCCGCATAAAAATGAAAATGAAATAATGTAATTAATGATAGAAAAAAAGATTGAACTTATGGATTATGTCGTTCTCAAAGCTATCACTCGAAGTTTTCATAGTAATTTATAGATGGTGTATGTAGACGATTTGAGGGCTGTCACAAAAAATATGACAGCGGTTTTACTCGTATGTGAATTGTTCAAAATTTGAAAATTCTAAGATAATGTTCTCATGGTGGCGTTTGTTTACTTGCAATTCATTGGCGTTTAAGTGGCTTAATAATATTTTTTAAATAATGTTGACTAAGTTACACAAATATAAATATTTCTTTATCTTTTATTTTATTATAATCCAATATTAATATCCAATAATTAATCAACGTTATATCATTATTCAAAAGCATTGGCTATTTGTAGGTTATTGTACCGGTAACATGTTTGAAATAAATGATCCTAGTGTACAGGGCTAGCGTGAACACATACATACAGGGCCGAACTTCAAAATTATGAAGAGCATCAAAAAGAGTAAATCAATAATAAACTTCCCCATCTATTATTTATGGCAGTAAAAAGTTCTCAAACTATCAAGGTTGAAAGGGTCTACATTTTCTTTTTGAGTTTGCATCCAAGCGATGTAAATATTAGAATATTGATTAGATAAGATCTTTTCCATGCCAGTCAATGTACTTTTTTTCGGAGATCATCGCGTGAAGCGAAAATAATTTGATTTTTCTTTTTTTGTCAAGTGTGGGGCCGGGTTTCGGAGAATACTTCGAACCTGCTTTGTGCCAACCCTGCTATTGTAGTATATTTTTGGATTATAAAATATTATTAATTACTTTTAACTTCATAACGACAGCAATACTATAACAAGGCATAAACGAATGTGTTTTGTTTTAAAAATCAATATTACGATGGCTCTTTTCTATTGTGTTACTGATACCATCATTCGCCGTTTTTATCTATATTATACAATAAAATAAATAAGCAAGCGAATAGTTTCGATATAATAAAACCAAAGCTTTCATTGTTTCGTTTCGCCATATTTAGCATCGCATACTTGGCGACTATTCGTTAATCGAAAGTAGAATGCTTTGGCAAGGGCATTTCAAAATTATCGTAATGCAATAATTGATTTTATCAATTATATTATTAAATAGCTGCACGAACAAAGTTGTATCTAGTAGTGAATAGATTTATCGAATAATTTTATTATCATTGTGTCTTATTTGCATACTGTACAAAATGGCAGCACGAGCCGTTATTGTCATTGAAAATATATAGTAAAACTATTTTACAGAACAGATAAAAGGCTCTTAATTATTTTACAATGAACTTTCAAGAACAAAGTATTTTACTTTCGAAGCATCATTCTAATCTGACAGCATGTCTTGATGATTTGTAAGGTTCCAATTGTATACCATTTTATTTTTATATATAATACTTAAAAAAATACGTTTATTTATTTTTAATCGATTTGAACCATAGAGTAAAAAATAGCTCGTATAACATGTTTCATTTTCAAGCCCATGATTTTTAACAAATTTGAGTATCTACTTTTAATATCAAATGTGAATTGTTACAACTTTGTACGATTCCACATGCTTTGTCACTAACGAACCGGGTTTCGCCTTTCGGCATCTTCAGGTATTCTATCATACGAATGCAAACAGAACTGACGGACAATAAACAGTTATCATAATCTATATACCAAAGGTATTAATAACAGGAAAACACAGACCCCAAGGCAAAAACTAAATGGAAGCTAAAGCAAATTTAATAATATTGATCTAATAATAATTGGCACAATTGCCTATGATAATTTTCATTAACGATTCATCGTGTTAATGACTCATTCTTGAAAGTGTTTAGCAACAAATAATTATCAACAGTCGTTAAAATATAATTGGGTTGATATTGAAATTCCATCAAGCACCTTCAGTCGATATCATAAATTATTAAACTTCTATTTATTTTATTCTCGAGATCAATTATCAATTTGTTGAAGCAGTATTTGGTATAATTTGAGAATCTTTCAAATATAAACTGTTAAATTACACTATAATTTTATTATCAGCTTTTTTTTATAATATCATTTTTTTGTATTATACACCCAATCCTTTTAAGCAAGGTTTTTTTTCTACAGTTCAAAAAGAATAAAATAAAAAAATAATGCTTGTATATTTTATGTATAAAAATACATGCACTGCTCGATATATTCATAATTATTTAACATAAACAATAAATAAACGACACAAATATCCAAATAATCTTTGCGTGGCATGCGCTGCATTTACGTAACAAAATGGTGTCCTTTTTATCAATTGGTATTTTAAATGAGTGATGATCTTCAAAGCTCGAATCTCGTATCGTCACAAGAGATTCTCAATGATAAATAATTAACGCCAATAAAAATAAATTGGGTACAAACATTAAGTATGGACGTATCATATTTGTCGTCAATATTTTCAACGTTAATACACAATCAAAAGGCCCGTAAATAGACAGGCGGAAGACAAACTGTTGAGACGGCTGATTTTACTGGTTTGATAGTTGATACCCGAAAATATATTAATTAGCAGTGTTAAAACCTTATTATACTCACTAACTTTTAAAATTTATGCATTGCCTGATTTGTCCTCACAAACTCAATAAAATTGTTTCAAAACAACATTATTCAATAAATATCTGTAGTCTAGGTGTTGGAATATCCTTTAAACAGCTCTGCGGGGAAAGAGTTAAGAACGTTTATTTAAGAATCATATTTCAGGTTATATGAAAATTGTTGATAACACAGTTATTGCAGGTCATTAATAATGTTCTCTGTTACTTTGATTATAATTATGAACGTTTCTGCCTTTCATGCTATAGATCAGTGGTTCTTAACCGAGGTGCCTACACCCCTAGTGATGCACGAAGGGCTCTTTTTGGGGGTGAGGAAGAAGCCTCTATCAATATAAATCATTTTTGCGATATTTGAAATCTTTTTGGATTTTCGATATTATCGGCCAATTGTTTTTTTGTTTGAACTTCGCTTCACAAGTATTATACTGAATAAGCAGCAATGGCCAAGCCATTAATAAAAATATTATTGTTTTTTTTTATTTTTATATAAAGCGTACAATTTTTTGATGGGGTGTGGTGACCTATTTTCAGTTTCAAATAGGTGCGGCATACTTAAAAGGTTAAGAAACACTGATATAGATCTAGAATCCGGTCAGGAAACATGACAATCTTTCCTCAATTTACTCTAAGATTTCTTTAGGTGATAAATATTTCTTAACATGTATTAATATTTAAAAAGGCCTCTTCGACCTCAGTTAAATTTAACTAGAAGACCGCGAAAGCCTCTTTGAGCCCACTGCTTTATAGCATTCTGAAATTATCCTTAAATATATTTTACGTGATTAAAATCACTAAAATACCAGTATAACACAATTTAATTCCTAAATTAAATTTATCGACTATAATGATGTTTTTAATTTTGATTAGTAAAAAAAAACAATTTCCGATCTAAGCCTACGCGACTAGAAACCTTATAAATGCTTATGGAGGCTAGCCGCAACCGCAACCGCAACCGCAAGTCTATGTTTGCGGTTAACATAGTAACGCAATCTAGGTATCCAAAAAAAATCGTTACAAACTATAATTCTTCAAAAATCTCTTTCTCATTGTTTATAGTTCCTACTCTGGTAAAAAACGACCAATAAGAATGTCGCAAGTTTACTTTCAAATATCGAATACTAAGCATAAACGTCAATATTCAAACTAGCTGTCAAATAACACAATAATAAGAGTGTTGCAATATGATAAATATTATTATTTCATAAATTATTGTTAAATAATAATATTAATATCTAATATTCATCGACTTCCTACGGTTACCGATTAGTTTAGTCGCAGTGAAGGACACCAAATACATTTTTAATCATTAATAAAAGTGCATTGACTTATTTAATTTGACAAAGTTACTTGACCATGGTAACCAGAATTGTATTTAAAAAAATAACGCGATCAATTTCGAAAATGTAAGCCGTAAATTGTTATTAATTCAAAGCAATGTCAACATGCTTAACCCTCAAATATGCGACAAGCTGATACGACCACAGATTATTTTTTTATTGTAAAATTTTCAACGGTCAATTAACAACTTTTTTACTCTTAATATAATATTTCATAATTCGACATTTTAGGCTATGAAATGACAATACAAAAATTATTTATAAGATAAAAATATTACAAATTGTGTTTTTTTTTTTGGTAGAATTCAGCGATATTTTGCCTCCAAAAATTAATATTGTCTATCTGTTCGCATTGTGCGATAAAATGTATATATCATAAGATTCTCGTTAGAATCTATCGTTATGATAAAAGGATAATCAAAGTCGTATCAAAATACGGTTAGTAATCATCATTTTAGGATAACTGTATACTGGCCTCTTAGTAACCCGTCTACTCTTGCTATCATTTCTAAAAACAATTGTTAGGTATTTGACTTGCCACCAGCTCCGACAAGCTTTGGAGCTCACGTATTTTGGTAACAAATATTATTCTTAGCAATATCTGTAAAGAAATAGTTATGCTTGGGTTAGTGGCAATGCGAAGGAATCTGATCAATATTTCACATTTTAACCGGTCAATCGAGATAATTTTTTACCACTCCCACATTTAAATTCATTACCATTAAATTGTTAACGCATTAAGGTTAATAGTTTATTTCAATTTCCAATTGAGTAAACAAACATTTCACATTGAAAACTAGTTTAATTTATTTATTAAAAAAATGTTTTATTGACTATTTATCTCTTAATTATAAATAACCGGATATTATTCAAGTATACGTTTAGGATATTTAGCGTGTAAGTTTGAACATTTCACTAATGTAATGAATGATATTGATACACTTATAAACAAATCACACGCGTCCAAATAAAGTTGGCTCTCGAGATAAATAAATTAAGAATATAAAAAAAGCTATTTAATATGCATTTTATAAATACCAGATTAACTTTTGCGCATAAATTATTTTTTGACAACGTACGTCAAAGCAACAAAAAATGGCGCGTTTTAAACACTTTATTAAATCGTGTCTTATACGAATATACTTAATATTTATGGAAGCACAAGGCTTATTTCAAAGCTCTGTGATATTTAAAATCGAAATTATATATTCCATAACAAAACAACAAGGAAATAAATCGAGCAAGCCCAAACAAAATATATGTATAAACAATACATTAAAAAATAGTATTCGTCTGAATTCTAGTTCACGTGGAATATGTTGATAACTGAACCAATTCTGTTGAAGATGCTTAATGCTTTTACCAACGGCATCCCTATTGACAAGCCAATTCTGCCATTTCAGAAAATCAAAAAATCCATTTCCACGACTTTTATAATAATGCAACTAAAATATGTGACTAATTACATTTCTCTTTGAGTTTTTTAATCTATTAAAAGTGAGTATGCCTAATACAATGTCAGTTAGATAAAGATGGGTAGTAGGCATAAATTTTCAAGCGGAGAATTTTCATATTTGTTTTTTCTAAGCCTTTTCCACTGTGAGGGAAAATTTGAAAATTTTTGGGGCCCAAACAATTACCTACGTTCAAAGCATACTTTGTACCAAGGTATTGTACAATATATTAACATAAAAAAATTAAAACTCGAAAAGATTCTAGTGGTTTGAAGAATAGACCCCAACATTTACAATGCATTATTGCAGGCAAACTTAATATGATTAGTGAACGTTAGTTTTCCATCGATATACATGCCAATATCTTTAACTGATGAATTTCGTTGAAGAATGCATACATTTATCTTCCCAATAGCTCATTACAACGATTTTTCTGAACACAAAAATAACTGCGTAATATACCCAACTTCATCTTAAATAATTATCTCTGTCCTTGGTAAAGAATTAAAAAAAACAGCTGTTAAAACTAGCCGCCATTAACAGTTGATTCAACGAGAATATTATTGATAGTAATTGAAACAATTTAACTCCATAGATACAAGACTTGACACTAATTAATAAAACAATACGGCTCTTGAAAAAACTGCATAGTTTATACTTGTTTTAAGCAATACAAAATAATTATCCTCGCTGTGGTTTTTTTATTAGCTTGGTATTGCCATTAATTGGTCGTTATTAATCTAATTAAACAGCTTATCAAGTATAAATTATTAATCTTTTGCTTGTCTATGAGCTTGGATTATTTTAACACTTCTGCATATTTATTACAATAAAAATATTATGAATAAAGGTTCGAGAACAGTAACCTATGTCAATTTATATTGTCAGACGTATAGGATATCCCCTTAAACACACATAATTGTGTATTCCTAAATAATGTCTTGATTTATGTCGTCAGATGGACAATTTGAGTCTTGTTTAACTTGTTATCTGCTGAGTCAGGTCCGTTATATGTTATATATCAACACTACGTAAAACAAGGACATATATCAATTAATATTTAATTTAGTATGGTAAGTGTTTACCAAACTAATTGTGATTAACAAAGTCTATCAGGCTATATTTCAAACCAGGGATGTGAAGTCGTTAAAAAACACGAGTCCTGCTCTGACATTGACCAACAGCACGATATATTATACCTGGAAATCAAAATATAAAATTACATTATTATGAATTGCGCTATTGATTGGATTTGCATTTAGTTGGTAGAACTCCATAACATGGTGAAAAAATAGCAATGTATTTTCGTTTAACAAAATTAATAAAGTTTATTGTCGATAGGTGTTTCGGCTTACGCGCTCGTGAGAACTACTCGAAAATCTCGATAGTTCTGACGAAATAGCTTTCAACTATTTACCTTATAAATTTTATAGAACTGAAATACATTACTATTTTTTTAGTGTGTTATAACAGAATTCTACCAAGTAAATGCCAATACAATCAATAAACATATTTTTATTCAATGCAATGTTTTTAAGCTGTGTAAAAATAAATTAAGTATATTTTTTGTTATCTTTTGAATTCGTGTCATTTTGAAACAATTCAAAATAAAACCGTGCAAAATTTGGATCTGATAATTCTGGCGGGAGGTCCAATGATCTGGAGACATATTCAATTAATCAAAACACGATATTTCGCACTATTTCAATACAGCCGTACAGTGCTCGCGATGAGCGAAACCGGTCTTAATTGCAAAAATATAAAACTGTGAAAATATTTTTAAGCGTTGTGTTTTTATTATTTAAATATAATGTTTTTTCACCAAGAAGCGATGGTTTACACATTAACAGTCTTCTGAAGAAAACCAGGTTGCATTCTGACTAAATAAAATATCTAGAAAAAATACACAATTCTACTTTGAAGAAAACTTTATCGCGTATTTGCAAGTTGTCAAAACAATTACTGGCAAGAATTCTTTCTTTTTCTCAAGAAAATCTTACGAGCCAAACAGGTGGAGAATTGTGCAACCAATTATCGTTAGTTTTCCGATCAATAAGGAATAAATGGTAGCTTATTGATTACTATAATTAATAATACATGATTATTAAGCAATATGAAAATCAGGTAATCGTTCAATAAATAGTCCATTAATACTCCAATTTATTGTTACTACACATATAAGCACGGCCAATCCATTTAACTATTATGCTTTCATGAATAAAAAATAGAATATTCGTGACTTAGAAAAGGAAATAAAATAATATTGTAAACTGTAAGACCTTTATATTGAAAATACATCGATCTTATTAATTAAATAACAGTGTTTTACCTTATCTTATTTAGAAATTATATTCGCTATAGTGTATATGTTTCATTTAACTAGTGTAAAATCCTTACCTACACGATTTATCGATATTATCACTTAGATTTAAATGTTTATCCATTATAATAATTCAAATACGCTGGTTACAAGTAACAAGGTGATAAATGATTAATAATAATGCATGACTGATAAAATAAATTTAATATTTAATCAAGCAAAATTTATGCATGTTATGTTTTGTGACATTGCTGTTTTGATTCTTTGGAGTTTCATTCTGGTAAATCAGTGTATATCAATCTTATCATATTTTTCACGGAACTTTTTGTATGATGTTGGCGCGTTGTTGTGAAATATTTTTAGTATGTTTACGCACATATTTCCTAACAAGCAATTCATGAATTAAAACATATAAACTGTGCGTAGAAACAATATTCCTAAACACTTTTGACTTAAAAAATATTATACAATTTACCTGTAAATAAAACAGTGTTTCCACAATTATTCACCGAGTGTGATATGCGTACCCCTGAGGGACAGGAAAAGTTTGTTGTAGTTGCAAGCTGCACTGGACTTTGGCAGCGCCTTTATATTTTATTATGAATGAATTAAATTTTTAATATTGTAAAGAGAGGAAAAAATATGTATTTTGATTGTTTTTAGATTGTATGTATTTTTTTTTTTGATGAAAAGTACTCGGTGTTACAAAAATCATAAAAGGGGTAGACATTTATCAAAAGCTTTAGAAACACTGCTCTACTACAACGTCGTGAAAACCAAACGAACTCGGTCGGAAAATACAGCGACAAATCAAGTCTTTTGATTTATAACTAGAGTGTACTAAATAATTCTGGAAGCCAAGAATAGACATTATTTGCGATGTCGCTTAGTTGATTTATTTTTTTAAATTCAATATATGTTTTCCTTTGTTACAGAACCATTGAAGGCATTGAAGACACCTACAAAACAACAACATGGCGGTCGGGTTGAGAAACAAACTGGCTGAGAAGCTCAGATCCTTCTACACAGCCTATGTTTTGGCTATTGTGTCAATAGGGTACATCCTTGGAGAGTTGGGACATTATCTTATAGGTCAGTAAGACTTCCTTTCATATTTACTAACAAAAACAACTTATTGTCTATTAATTCCATAGTATTCAACTAGTTTGCAATTGATGCCGTATTTTAAAATCGACACCATAAAGGTATTAACAGACCAGCATTTACTTGATTCTTATAATTATACATTGAAGTAGAATGTGAATTGTTTGATATTTACATTACACATCCTTCGAACAATCCAAATATATTTTTGTGAATCTTAGTCCTTTCGCCCACTATCCCGTCCTGAAAACATGACATAAAGAAATGGACTAACGAACTTCTATGCCGTACTTTATTAACTTCGTCGTTTTTTCTCAGATATTTCAAAACACTAAGTTGTTAAAAATATTGTTAAAAACTTAAGATCAATTCTCGCAACAAAAAAAAAACAAACTTTGTTATGATTTAAAAATTTTCATACCAAATTCAATAAGTTTACAAAAAACAGCTGGTGAAAACTCTTTCGTGTGACGTCAGTGATTGGAACACTGGATGAATTTATATAAGTAGATAAAAATATATTATTCGGAGGCGCACCGCAGTAAGCCGATTGAGAACCACACGTGTCCATTATTACAACGTAAAATTGAAAGAATAAGTTTTCAATGTGGGTGTTTTTTGCTTCGGTGACTAAACATAGCATGACAAACGAACATAGACTAAAAAATATAAGTCATTTAACAGAACAGACGAAAAATAAAACAAACAATATTTAAAAATTTTAATATATAATATAATATAATAACTGCAAGTTGTATAAATGATAAATTTAATTAATATATTTTTATCGTAAACGTTAAGAATTCGTCTTAAGTTTTTTCGCCGACTTAGGCAAAAAATATTTAACAGCTATGACAATGAATTTTGTCTGTATTTAAAAAAAGGATTTCATAAAGATTTTTTTTATTAAAACAATTTTAAATGGATTAATTTAAATAGTTCGCTAGCAGAGTTCTTAACACTGCTGATTCGAGCTTTGTAAAAAGTTTTTTTTTAATCATTGGAATGTGAATATTAAGACATCTATCGGCTCAAATTGGAGACAATATTTTTAGAATAGCAACACAGTATTGCAATTATGCTGAATTGTTTTATTATGTATATAAAAACTGTATTTTGTTATTCCCTTTTAATGACAAATATTTCATTTATTCATTCCATAAAAATTGTTAAATTATAAACTATTGAAAAATAAGGCCATATAAAATAGCTTTAAATACATAATTACAAATTATTCAGAGGCTCCTAAGATTCTGGTGCACCAAGCGTAAAACTCTTGCGATTTTGGGGTAATCTGCTGCTGACGGTTTCAGTATGGGGAATAATGTGAACTTTGTATTTTTATCTCAGGAACTACTTCAAAGGTGACATCTGTAGATCTTCATTATGGTGATATTGCCTGTCAGTTTAATTCCATTGATTTATTCACAACCGACGTAGAAGTGCAATGCGGGACAGCTAACAACAGTGACTCGTAAGTAATCTACATAAAAAAATTGTTAATATGACTTTTTATTTATTATATTATGGATATTCTATTTTAAAATAACATCAAAATTAACATCTTTGTTATTTCATTATGCACTAATATACAGTGAAATAACAAAGTTATGAGTTGAAAATTTTATTTCAAAATGTTGTAAATTTCCAGATAATTAATTATGTAATAAATTAAGCCAGCTCAGATTAATAGAATGAATATTATAACAATATCAAATGAGACTAAACCAAGCAGAAAAGAGATTTCAAATGAGCATGTTCAAGACGTCAATAATTATCACAATTTCAAACTGATTTAGCAAAGATTTGAATCCATAACTAACTGATACAATCTCTTTATAGGAATTGTTACCTATATGCGATATAATTGAAATTAATCAAGTTTTTTTTTATCAAATGACTTCAGTGTTTTATGTGATATTTCGGATATGTTACAGGTGTCTAGGATTAATACACAATGGCACTCAATATTGTGAGTGGAACTACAATGGACTTGGAATTGACTATCAGGTGCTGGCTGGACCGGCATACATGGCCGTCTTCACTGTAGTTGGAGTGTTCCTGGGAATTGTCGCCGACAAGTATGTTACCTTCGGAACAAAATATTCCTTTAATAAAACGTGTAAAAAAATGTGTGCAATTGCACAAAGTTTCAGCAACTCAAATTCTATATTAAAATCCATCAAACACTTTCAATTGATATCATTAATGACTTAAATGAAATATATTCAATATTCTCAGAAATACTTTGCTGAAATATTGTCTTCTTTCATCCATCATTCAAATCAAGAAAATGGTGGAAGAATAATTACTAAATAGAATAACTACTTTATAGAATGTTATAATTTTTTTTACAATTATTTTCCTCTTTCAGGTATAACAGAGTTAAAGTATTGGCGATATGCACCCTTGTATTCTCCATTGCCATTATTCTGATGGGTTCTGTCAAAGAATACTGGCATCTTGTCGTTCTTCGTATGATCATGGCAGCAGGGTAAGGATTATCATTTTACAAACACTTTTTTACGACATCTATGAATAATATTGCAAGACTGATTTTTTTTTTATTATTTTATGTAAAATGAAACCAAAATCGTCAATGTCAACTGTGTCAACTATATGTCTCTTTTAATAATAATTTTTATCACATCTTTACGCATTTTTCATTTAGATATATTTCATTAATTTCATTAAAATTTTTTTTTTTTGTTAAATTGCTCACATGTTTTTGGTTTGTTGGCTTATCATAGATGTAAATTAACCAACAACTATTTCTTTACAGAGAGTCAGGGTGCAATCCTTTGGCAACAGGGATCCTCTCAGATATCTTCCCAGCAGAGAAAAGAGCTCTTGTATTATCCATCTTCAACTGGGGAATTTATGGAGGATACGGAATTGCATTCCCTGTTGGGCGATATGTTCCAGATATCAATGCCTGGGGACTGGTGAGTTGTGATTATTAAAATTTGGAGACTAGTTCCTAACACTGCAAATTGAAATAAATTGTCTATTAGTGTAGCGAGTTTGTTTTCTTAGATGATTCTATCACTCTTTATATTTTAAGAGAATTCGGATTATTTCTTATTTAAATTTTGTGTATAACTTACATCGGAATAAATTCTCAAGAATTATTACAGACAGTCAATATTTGATAGCAGTAATCGGACATCTGATTATTCATGACGAAAAATATAATTATATTGATGATTTTATAACACGTGGATCAATATGTCCCGGGACTAACACATAGATGGCGTTGCCAACAAAAGTTCAGTATGATTTTTCATAAGAACCAACCTTCAAAAGATACCTGTCAAAATTTCATGACATTCTGATGTTTGGTCCATGAGTTACAGTGATTTAAGTGACGCTCGTCTTGATATTCTCAGAATAATGGATTCGAAACAATTTCGTGTGTTGATTTATCATTGTTTTTTGATGAAAAAAAACACAGTGCAAGCTCAGCAATGGCTTGAAAAGTGCTACAGGGAATCTGCTCCATCAAAAACAACAATTTGTCGGTGGTATGCTGAGTTTAAACGTGGTCGTACAGACACTGAAGATGCTGAACGCTCTGGCCGGCCAAATGAGGCAATTACCCCGGAAATCATCAAAAAAGTCCACCAAATCGTTTTCGAAAACCGTAAATTAAAATTGCGTGAGATAGCTGACACCTTAAAGATATCATACGGCAGTGTGTACACTATTTTGCATGAACATTTGTCTATGAGGAAGCTGTTGTCAAAGTGGGTGCCGCGTTTGCTCACAGTGGATCAAAAACAACAACGTGTCGTTGATTCTGAGCGCTGTTTGAAGCTGTTTCGCCGAAACAAACCGGATTTTTTGCGTCGGTATGTGACAATGGACGAAACCTGGATCCTTCACTACACTCCAGAGTCAAAGCGGTCGTCAGCCGAGTGGACTGCAGTCGGTGAGAAGCGTCCAAAGCGGCCAAAAACGCAAATGTGGACCGGTAAGGTTATGGCCTCAGTATTTTGGTATGCTCATGGAGTTTTGTTCATCGACTACCTTGAAAAAGGTAAGACCATCAATAGCGAACGTTACATTGTCCAATTGATGCGTTTGAAGAACGAAATCGGTGAGAAACGGCTCCAAATGAAAAAGAAGAAAGTGCTCTTTCACCAAGACAATGCGCCGTGTCACAAGTCGCTCGCTACAATGGCGAAATTGCATGAATTGGGCTTCGAATTGCTTCCACACCCACCATATTCACCGGATCTGGCCCCCAGCGACTACTACCTGTTTGCAGACCTCAAAAAAATGCTCCAAGGAAAGAGATTCTACTCCAACGAGGAAGTCATCGCCGAAACAAACGCTTATTTCGAGGCCAAAGATAAATCGTTCTACAATGTTAGAGAAGCGCTGGACTGATTGTGTTGCTCTTGAAGGAGACTATGTTGATGAATAAAGTAGAATTTGGCCAAAACAACGTGTTTTTCTTAGGTAGTCCCGAGACTTATCGATCCAAGTGTTAACTTAGGATAACATTGTGTGGTGTAAATTTGTTTTAGAATTAACTCCTATCCTAAAAAAATCCTTAAATTTAATATACATACATATATAGCTTGGAAGATAAGCTAATACTTTTTTTGTATATGTACATAAAAGTAATATGTGAAAGAATATTTTCTCAATATCTAAATAAGCAAAATTATACATTAACATAATTATAATATAATCGATTGTCTTCTAACACACTGGTTAATTTTCATTACAGAGCTGGAGAGTTTCCTATTACGGAGCAGGAATCGTTGGAATAGTAATCGCTGCACTGACAGCTCTGACACTTAAAGAGCCTGAACGACAAGCCATTGGTGAAGAGAGTGCCGGTGCAGTTGAAGCATCTCCTGAAGATGGTGGGACAGCAAAAGAAAGCAACTTCTCTGCTATATGGAAAGTGCTCATCCAACCTCGCATCATTCTTTTGTGTCTCGCAGCTTCAATCAGACATTGTGGTAAATTGTTTTTCATATTTTCTATATACTTAAACTAGTGTTATACAACGCGACACATAATATTTTTTCACAAACGTTTAGTCCCATCTTGACCCTACATCAATTAGCTGAAATAATCTAATATTTTTTTATAATAATGTTATGGCATTTTTTATATTTTGAAAGCACGCGGCTTATTGTTAGTGAAATATTTTTATGATTTAGGCATTGAAAGATTTAAGAATATGCTGATATATTGTGGAAATTGTATAGATATTTATGTTTTTTATCAACTTCAGAATCAGTGTATTGCCATGTGCGCTTTCTTGTGTAAATAACTATGTGTATGGTTTGAAATTAAAAGATGCCAAGTGAGAGGGCAGCAGATAGAATCAGCCTCTGGGATTCTTTGCATATATTTACAGGGCCGGTAAATCATCCCCATGGTATAAAGAGGGTATAATCAATGCCAATCTTAGGAAGATACAATAACTGTTCATGATATTTCAGGTGGAATGTGCTTTGCATACAATGCTGATCTCTTCTACCGAGACTATTATCCTGATGTGGATCTAGGATGGTGGTTGTTTGCTGTTACTGTTGGAATTGGATCTGTCGGTGTAGTAGTTGGAGGCATAGTTTCAGACAAGTAAGACATATTCTTTATATTTTTTCCTCTATACCAAATATGGCTAATAAATATAACCATAAACAAAAACAAAAATAATGAATTTGGTTGATGACATCTTATTTTTTTCTTTTTGTCCTTTCTATCTCACACGCTTACATTTGTATTATTATTCAATTTAAAGATTTTAATAGTCAATTCTTTGGTGGAAAGGCATTTTATGCATAAACACAACAATATCACCCACATATTCTAACAGAATAATAAACAACAGTTGACCAGAGATTTTATGTTTGTAACAAAATTAATGGCCAAAAAATTGTTCATTTTCTCTGAAAGAAGCGTGCAAGGACAAATTGCAGCATCAATTACTACGTTGCAATGTTTGTCGTGTTATTATATTTTACAATTTTTATTGTATCATATTATATTTAGGTTTGTCGCCAAGATGGGCGTACGATCACGTGTAGCAGTGCTGGCCATCTCACAGTTGATTTCAACGCTTCCAGCTTTTGGATCAGTCATCTTTGGACCACTGTGGGCCATGATCACACTTGCGATATCATACTTTTTCGGTAAGTACACAATTATTAAAACTTTTTAAAAATTTTCATTTTCCTAGAAACTGTACAAGTGATAGACATAGAAAGAAATTTTTCCAAATGAGATTAAATTGCATTTTTTTTAGATAGTGAAGATTTATTTGAATCTAAAATGTATTTTATTAAAGCTGTTTTTTTTTAATATTTTCAGCTGAGATGTGGTTCGGCATTGTGTTCGCCATTCTGGTAGAAATTGTACCCTTGGGAGTACGATCCACCACTGTCGGAATCTTCCTTTTCGTTATGAACAACATTGGAGGAAACCTTCCCATCGTCGTTGAGCCCGTTTCCAAGGCTATCGGTTACCGTGAAGCCATTATGATCTTCTATGCTGGATTTTACGGAATTAGTAAGTGTTATTGCAACCTAATTTTCATTATGTGCAATAAAAGCATCCATATTTGATGTAAAGTTTTATCTTCAGCTACACTTTGTTTATTTTCGAAATGGGATTCCAGTCCATGAGTTCCGTCACTGAAGCCAAGAATATTGATTGATTGATTATGATATTCAAGTAATGCATTCTGTTCAGCACACCTCTTCACCCTTTATCAAATTATATTAGTCCAAGTACTATTATTTCCCAAATTCTTGAAGAACATAACTATCTATTGATTGAATTGGCATTCACTTGGTAGAACCCCATTATAACACGGTGAAAAAAAATAGCAATGTATTTTAGTTCTACAAAATTATTTTTAAAAAATATAGTTGATAGCTATTTCGGCTCACACCATCATCAGAACTATGCTTAAACTAACATTTGCTTATCTATATATAGCTGTGTAGAAAAGGTACACAATACATCTTCTCTCCTGTTTTAACGGCCTAGCTTGTTACTTTCTCACAATAAAACTAAATTTTCAAAAATTGTTAATGAAACAAAAGGCGGCTATGACAATAAGTTTACATGTGGCACGGAAGTGGTCATTACGGAAGCAAATCAGACCACCCCCCAGGAATAGGTTGGACTAATGAGGACACTATTATATTAGTTTGTTCGTTAAGAATCTTTTGTGATAATCGATGTGTATTGATTTCCGGCTGTTCCAAAGCCGTCATTCTGCGACCCTTACTACAAAGATGCAAACATTTAGGCGCTGAGTTTGAATTTATATTATGTGATTCCTTAATAACGTGATTAGCGAATTGTGAATCTGTTTTTTTTACTGATGAATGATCTTACATGTTCCATAATAACTATCATTTTTTTAATGAAAAACTCATGAAATGTTTTTTGTTCTATTACAGGTTCAATCATGTTCCTATTCACAATGTTCTTGATGGACGGTCCCAAGCCAGCAGCTGACAAACCAGTAGCAGGACACGACAACAATGCTTTCAGTGGAGAAGATCCTCGTGCTATCCGTCTATCAGAAACCAGTAGACTTTAAATTCTAATGACCAATCTTCATCCATGACGTTAAATTATAAATTTTTATGTTAAAATAAATATTTAAGACAATGTAGTATGAATGTGATATTTTATAAATTGTGTGTACTTGTGTGTACTTAAAATTACAGACACTTTAACAACAATTGTTTAAGATATAGTAAGTAATTTCTAGTGCATGTTTATGCAGTTGACTCTTGGATATTTTTGTGAACCCCTCCCTCATTAAGTTAAGTGAATTTTTTAATCGCTCGTCAAAATGATGTTTTATATCATATAACCAGGGTTACTCACGCCCATCAATAAAATACATTAGTAGTTGAACCAAAACAAACGTATAATAGCTATTTGAGAATAATTTTATTGCCAGTTGTTACTTTTCTTACAAATAACTGTATTCTCTTTTTTTAAAGCTGCAGTTCATTCACCTTTGTAAGCTGTTAGCACTCAATCATTTGTCAATGATCAATGCATCGGGAAACTATTGCATATTTTACAGGTCACTATACTTTCATTAATAAGATACAAAATTGTAACTTTATGATAGGTAAGTAAATCAAATTAAGCTTCAACACATTTGCATCAGTATTAATATGCCCAACTGCGAAATCATCATAACATTAATGGTATTGAAAAATATTTGTAGAAAACTTGTTGGCATTCGTATCTATCCTTCATCATGCTATTATTAAAAATTGAGATCATTATTTTGAATTTTATTATTTTGTGTTTTATGATTTTGGTTTTTATTTAAAATAAACATTTTAAAATGTCAATGTTATATAACCAATATATTACATACCTGCTGGGTGCTAGATTGTTTTCCATTCAACTGTGATGCGTTTTGCAATCATTTGGTGTTTGGGATAAGATGTCAATACTTAAATAATTTCATTTCTTATGACATTGATGCATGGCTTGTGAAAAAGTGCCTCAAAATAGAATTTTAAAAAACAGCATTTAAAGAGTTATGAATGTCAACTATATCAAATGAGGTGGAATCCAAATTCCCCCAGCGCTACACAAAAAAAAATGACATTGCAGATACTATGCCTTGTGTTAGTATGTAAAAGACAATTGAAAATTTAAAGATATTATATGAAAACTATTTGACAGTCGACATTCCATGAGAGGGGCAGAATAAAAACTCCTTTAATAAGAGGCTGATTGTGATTTATAATTGTGTAAAAGTGTTGAATGAAATATAATTGTAAATATGCGTGGTTGATTAGAATTAACAGTGACAAAAATGATTTTTTAGGAAACCACAATAATTTGTGAAGACAAATGAGTCCCTCTACAAAATGTATTTTGTTGTACTTTTGTTCAGATAACCAGTCAATTGTGGCCAAGGACGGAATCGTTGCATTCCTGACATGACTTTTGAGTATTTGTATTAAAATAATGAATACCTCGAAAACAAATCCTTACCACTCAAAAGAATTATTTAAATCTCTGAAATGTTACGAAGTTGGGTCTATTATTTAATAAAATAAAGTAATATTGATTATAACTTAATAGAAATGTAAGATTTTTTTTAAATAACAAATTCCAACAAAAGTAAAATGAGATTTTATGTTATTGGTAAGTAGCCTTGATGTTTTAGTTATGAACTTATAGGCTGTGTAATCTGCTGTTACCAATAATGTTACATAGCTAGTTTTTGTATTAAATAAATATATTTTACAAGCTGATATTTTTCAATTTTATTTCTTTTCAAAATGCACCATCTTTGAAAAATAAAGTCTCTTACAACGCCCTGTAATTTGATGGATATAAAGGATGTAAACATTAACCCTTTTAGTCCTATGGGGACAATGATGAGCCCCAACTGGTGTATGCGAAAAATCCCATGAGGCAAATCATCAGTCATATAAATATTTTTTTTTAATCATCATTAAGTTTACAAAAACTCTAAGTCAATATTTATAATTTGTAATAGATACATAATGTTTTTTTACTATTTATTTACGCCGTAACTGAAATTTGAAGATAAATTATTCTTCTCCACAACATAAAAAGATTACCGCAAAAAATAGGTTTAAAAAATCTATATTAGATGAAGAAAAAAATATTTGGGACTCTGTGCCTACCAGGCAAAATAGGCTGGGATGAAAAGAGTTATACTCTGAAAACAAATACATAAATCAATCAATGAAATTTTCAGTTCAGAATATTCATCACTAAGCCACTGTGCAATTTTTGACATTCGACTCTTCTATATTTTGCTGCTTGCAAAAGGTCGCTTAGCAGCAATTTCTGTTGGAAAAATACATAAAATATATCATGAGTTAAAGAAAAAATAATTTGAAACTTAATCTTTCTGGGAAATGGGGAAGCGAGTTGAAAAAAATCATCACTTATCAAAAGCAAACTGTCTACATAATAATTTTAACAAAAAATATTATATGAACATTTCAGCAAGAATCCATTTAAACAAATAATCTAAAGTTATATAATATAATCATAGCGAACATAATAATTTCCCCTGCTTGTCCTATATACAATGAAATGCACATTTTGCACAAGAGTTACACCACTTTGTCATTATCTAACAAAATAGTTGGCAAAGACCTTTTTTGACTACAAAATCTTGACACAATCCAATTTGCACCATCTCCTTAGTATTATGAACAATCTAACAAAGTTAAAACTCTAGGACCATCTTTTTTATACTTGTACAACTTTGGTTTTCTCCTACTTTTCCAATGCTTAGTTTCTACATCACCCAATATATGCTCGGCTGACACTACGATACTTTGAACATCATCATTAGATACTTCAATGTCCTCTTGTAGTTTACGTTTTTTTATTTTCTTTCTCGACTCTTTCGCGGGTAAAATTTCTATCGGTAGCTGCTCAGATAAATAGTCTGTAGAATCACTGAAAAGTTTCACTCCTCCTTCAATGGAGTCGTCCACTTCAGCTATATTCTTGATATCAACAAATTTCACTTTATTGTTGATAATTTCTGACACTTTCTTGCCTATTCTGATTTGCATGTCTGCACTGACTCTCACATCATTGTGTTGATCTTCGTTCGGTAAATATCGCTGAGATTTCAATACTTCAGTATCAGCTATTTTATCTAGAAAAAGAAGCATTGGTTATTCCTTAACGAGCAGAAGTACTAAATTATATTTAAATAAATAATGTGGACAGATAAGACGATAATATCAATTTCAGTAAGTAATGGTAATCAAAAAGACAAAAATTCACAAAAATTTTGTAGCTTACTTGTTAATATCGCATAAAAATATATTTTTCCCCAGGTTTTAATCAATATTTTACATTATTATACGTGGGTCAATTGCCACAAAAAGAAGCATGTACTGAAATACAAAATATTCGGAAAAGCAATGGGTTAAATGAACTTTCACAAAGTAACCACCGAGCAATGATAAATATATTAATCCTCAGTGGGAGAAAGAATAAATTTTAAATTTTGTGAAACTTTTCTTAAAATCTAAAATTGGATGTACAGTGGAACCCCAATCAACCATTCTCGCATAATACGTTTTTCCGGACCATCCATTTTTTATAGATCCGTCAAACACCCATAAGAACAATGTTAAATAATTACGCATTAACTGTTCCCAGAGTTATCGATTTCCTCTATCGTCTAAATATTATGGTGCTGTCTCAAATATTATTGAGTGTTAATACTAGCAAAGCATTACTGCTCCCTCAGAGGTTGTTGTGCCTCCGTTGTGATTGATAATCACAAAAACTGGGGACTAACTGACGATTATCAAACAATATTTTCGTTTCTCATTCCAGGACGAACTAGCTATTTGATGTATTACAAAAAATACACACCTGCTTTCTTGGAAGTCTGTTTGAACATAGCGTCATTAAAAAATGTTGTATCAACCGCTTCACGTAATAATTCGGCATTTTCATCTTCAGATGAGTCAGAATCTGTCGTATTTTTCTTAGATTTCATTTTAGTCATTAACCTAAAACATAATTCAGAAGAACAATGTAATAAACATTTCACAGGCAGCATCCTAGAAGAAATTACTTCTGTAACAAGAACAAAAATATTCCGTACTTAGTTGAGGGGTTTTTATTTAGATTCGAAGATTTTATTGTAAATGCGCTTTTGACAACTCGTTTGAAGTTCTGTTTTGACAACTAGAAAGCACTGTCATAAAATGATTTATACATAGACAAATTTACTCCATATAAGTAAGAACTATTTCTCTTTTCACAAATAAATTTTGTTGTTTATAGCAATGTAATACAAAAATTCATATTATCGTTTTCAATTTAATGAAGTGAAAACAACCACGCAACCCCTGAATTTTAAAAAAAACCAAAAATAATTTAAGAAAAATAAGGATAATGTTTTAGAAGTGAGTTTATTATTATGTATATTGTTATTACTCACCGTTATGTCACCTGCAATTATATGAATATGTATTGACATTTTTTTTTGAAATAGCAGAGTCTAAAGTCAGAAATTTTACCTGATAAAAGTCTATGGTCACTTATATCCAAAGCACAGATTATGTACTAATCCAAAGTGTACTTTTTCGACGTTTTTCTTCTATCTATATCACAATATATTTTCTTTAATTCAAAATGCCTCATTTAAGAATTGAAACTAACATTACAAATGAGAAAATCCCGGCAGATTTTGCGAAAAGAACTACAGGATTACTTGCAAAGATTCTTGGAAAACCGGAGAGTGTGAGTTTATTTACTCTAATATCTCATATGTTTCAATAAACCGGCCAAAGCTTAGATTTACCACCTTTATTTAGAAATTATTTCAAATAAGACAACTTGTATCGACTTACCTAAATAGCTGTAAAATAGGACTACAGAAACTTTGAAGAATCAGCTTATGTCAATTTATTTGTTTTAACATAAGTGAAAATGGTTTTCTTGTATTATTGTCAACTGTAATGTCAGCTATGTTTTAGGGCTTTCTTTGACTTACCCTACTACAAACCCCAAAACTACTTTGATCATAATGGATAAAAAATATAAATCATTAGATTGCCATTGTAAAATTCTGATTTATTTAAGATTCCTTTGTAAATTAAACCCACATGTTCTCAGTCCTAAAGATCACCTCATTACATTATTTTGTTTTTCCTAAACCATAATTTTACAACTACAGTTCGCGCAAGCCTTTTCAGTTAATTAGTTGAAAATAAATCAATGAAATGGGTCCTAGTCTTACATTAAAAAAATAAAATACATGCAATTATATTTTTTACAAAACGTAATGTTTTTTTGGTGGATGATACTTTCATTACTCCAGTTCTATTACACGAGTAGTAAAACAAAGTTGTCAGTCAACAATTTATTTTCATTGAGAGTCTACAGCTAGGTCGATTAAATAGATTCTGAGGTACCCTACATATTCAATTATCTGAACAAAATCTACTAATTCGTATCAGTCAATATTTTGAAACCTAGTTTATTATTAATGGTGCTCAATAGATAAACTCATCGAACTGAGATACTAAAATCCTTTCAAATGCCACTTACAATATGAACAAACAGTGCCTTAAGTTACATCGCCAATTCATCTAAATAATAAGTTAATTTTTTTGTTGCCTCATTTATAGTACTGCGTGGTGTCCATCTTAGGTGGAATCCAGATGGCATGGGGAGGTTCAACAGAACCGTGTGCCATTGGAAATTTAATGTCTATTGGACAGTTGGGTGTTGAAGAGAACAAAAAACACGCCAAGGCCATCTATGAACATGTCAATAAAGAATTAGGAATACTACCTACAAGGTGAGTTTAACTCTGCATAGTGATTGAAAGTTATGGGTCCAAATACCAGCTGTATAAAACAGTTTTCTTATATTGTAGTAATAGCTGTCATCATTTTTAAAATACTCAATAAAATTATGAATTTATTAATTGAATTGGCATTCACTTGGTAGAACTACATTATAACACGGTGAAAAAAATAGCCCTGTGTTTGCATCTTTGTAGTAAGGGTCGCAGAATGATGGCTTTGGAACAGCTGGAAATCAATAGACATCAATTATCACAAAGGATTCTTCACGAACAAACTAATATATTACCGTCCCCATTAATTCAACCTATTCCCGAGGGGTGGTCTGATTTGCTTCCGTAATGACCACTTCCATGCCACATGTAAACTTATTGTCATAGCCGCCATTTGTTTCATTGACAATTTTTGAAAATTTAGTTTTATTATGAGAAAGTAACAAGCTAGGCCGTTAAAACAGGAGAGAAGATGTATTGTGTACCTTTTCTACACAGCTATATATAGATAAGCAAATGTTAGTTTAAGCATAGTTCTGATGATGGCATGAGCCGAAATAGCTATCAACTATATTTTTTTAAAAATAACTTTGTAGAACTAAAATACATTGATATTTTTTTCACTGTGTTAAAATTATGAATATTCAACGACATCTAATACAACTTTATTAACATTGCGATGCATCCAACAGTGCTTCAAGGTCTCGTATTACAAATTCCACATTCAGTACAAGTTCCAGTCTGTACAGTTTCCAGAAGACTTATAAGCACAGGTCCAAAGCCATTATATGATAGTAACAGATCAGTGATGTGCAGTACTGGTTTAACAGCTATTTCTCAATTAACATTCATAGGGTGTCCCCATGGATCTTTAGTGAGCCCAATGCTGTGGATCACCTTATTGAATACATTTTCTGCTAAGCTCCACCGTTGTTGCTTAACAGGATGACGCTTTATTCTGAGCGTGGGCAAAAAGTTGCCATTAACACATTGTTGTCGGGTGATTTCGCGCATTGTTTTAAGCCTGGCGCGGGGCATTTTTTAGCAGCCGCGCGCGTATTTTTACATTTTCGGAAACTCGCCATAACTTTTATACTATACAATATAAAATTATGAAATTTTAAACACAGACTAACCATAAACAGTACTATCAAATGAAGAAGAAACATGGAGGATGACAGTTTTATATTCACTGGAAACTTCCGTTTATTTTGCAGATAAAAGTTTTATAAAAATGTATGTAATAAAAAATCGAAATAAACACTAAATAAAACTAAAATATGTCAGAATTTGTTTTTATGAATAATTTTTCAACGTGTGATATTTTTCAAAACACGTACCTCTGTGTAGAGGTATACCACAAAACTTGCACATAAAGTAGGTCTCACTTCTTTTGCCGCTCGCACCACACACTCGGCATTGTCTTTGAACATATTTATTTTTTCCTTTTCCAAGAATTCGTTGCACCGTATGGGCTTTCATATCCATAGAAAGTCTTCCTGGTGGATCAACTTTTGAGGTTCGCCGTGTCGGGAGTAATGCTGTTGGTTCTTGGGATGTTGATGGTTCTGGTTCTTGATTTGTGTCAATTTCAATACGATCACAAGCTATAAAGCATTTGTAGTTCGTTATTTAACTTTTGTGTCATTTTTTAAAAAATATTTTTGTACGGTATAAAAATTCAATATCAAAATTAGTACAATACATTTGGTGGAACTGTAATAAATGCGACGACTAATAAAAAAATGTCTTTGTTAAATACCAAAGCAGTGACATCTAGCTGCTGACAACAAAAAAAAATGCAGTTCAAATTACACGGATAAATACGTGAGCCGACTTCTAGCAACAGACTACAAAACCCGGATTTTTACGGGTCCCGCAATCCATCAGCAGTTCCGCAAAAACGGAAAAATCCGTGTCCCGACAACAATGTGTTAAATGTAAAAATTATGCATAAACATATTTGCCTAATTTATAAACAAACCAAAACATAAAAAAATCGGAATATGTATGTATTTCGATGGTCAAATTCTGTAACTTTCGATTATATGTTTTAAATGAGTTTTTTTTCAGGATGTACATTTCATTCCAAGACGTGCCGACATCTGAACTGGGCTACAATGGAACCACATTCCACGACATTTTTGGATGAAAAGAAGGAGAATTTATTTTGATTACTTTCGAGATGCACAAATAATATGTTAAATTTGATATATATTTATAACAACCATTAATAAATTGTGTTAATATTTTTAAGTTGTGCTTTTATTAGCGTCCTTCTCTTAGTTTTTTACCAAATTGCAGTCAACTGGTTAACAACCGATGAAATAAATGAATTTCGTGTAATCTTTTGTAGATTATTTTTGAATTTCTTTCTTAATGTTTAAAAATCACCAGTTCTTCATTTCATTCATTTAGTTCTTTATTTGACATTTGATTTGTGAGTTTGCGGATGCAGAATGGATCTAGGTTGGAAGAAGAGAAAACCAATCGTGAAGAATGTAGATAACCATATCAGAAATCAAATAACATAATTGAGCCTTAACACTGTTCGCCAAATCTGTGGTTATATATTAAAATATTGACTGTAGTTGCCACTCTATAGACTTTCACATGTTTAGTTGCTTTTTGTGAGTGAGGGACCACTTAACTGAAATGATTTTTTTGTAATCATAGCCAATTGTAAAGAAGAGGGATAGTTGTTTTTGCCAAATCTGCAGTGACAATAGGTGTAATTTGTTTGTACAGAAGTATGGAGATAAATAGGGAATAGTAGAGATTAGCGAGAAATAACTTGAAATAAAAATGAAGGGTATAATATAAAAAAAACGAAATATTTCTAAAATGGAGATATTTATTCAATATTTAGGTACTTTGAAATCTGGCTCATCTGTACTGTGGGACTCTTTTGGGCCCTTCCTTTTCTGTATGATGTTTTGAATCTAAAATTAGAAAAAAATATATCTTAACATCTGCTGTGATAATTGAATTGTATTTTGACTTTGTTTAAATTCTATATTTTTTAAATTTTTGTCTAAAAATGCAATTTATTCATGTTTATTAGCAATTGCCACTAATTAATGAAAGAATATTTGTATTTAATAAGGAGTGTTTTACTCCAACCGAATGTATCCTTCAACTCGATACCAATATTCCATGCAAAAATTTATTTGCACGATTTAGTTAGTGAAGCAATGAGTCGGCAGTAATGAATGTTAACTATCAAAGATATTCAAGTGAGTGGTATGTATAAAAAAATTGAAAGCACATCAGATAGGCTCACGTTAATCATTAATAATAGTATTTTTTTTTATACGAATTTTTCAATTGTTTATACTCTTCCATGAAAATAAAACATTGTTTCCTAGAAATATACTGATTTTTTTATGTATGAACAGTCATTTAAATAAGCCAAATTAAGAAAAAACAGAATTTCAGCTAATGCATCATTAACCCTTTGAGGAGTATGGCCGTACATGTACGTCCAAATATTGTGATGTCTTTTATCAATTGCAAGTTCCGTATTTTTTGTTGAATAATTATAATTTCTTCAGATATTCATGCTGCACATATCTATCAATAATTTTAAGCAGTCGGGCTTGCATTTTTTATTTGTTTCAAATTACTAAAAGAATTTTATGAAAAAGAAAAATTCAAAGAAATTACACTTTTAATCATGTATCATAAAATTTACTGTCTGTTCAACCGCTTTCTTTCTAGGAATCATTGTCAATATCAAACTATGTTTACTCAGACTGCAATTATTTTTTTAAGGTCAAACTAAAGTAATTGTTTCTATAAAATTCATAGTGAATAAATTTATTAACATTTATTACTATGCATTTCTCAATTGTACAACTTTATTTACTACCTGATATAATAATAAATATTCTTTCTAGATTGAACCACAAAAAAACCGCATAATTTTATATGAAGTGTAAAAAAAATATTTAAAATAAACCAAAAAGCTTATTTCGAAAAAATAAAACTCACTACTCAACGGGTTAAAAAGCCCTGTATCAAAGGAAAATACATTTTCTTGGTAAATAAGGCAGAAAATAGATTATCTCTTTGATTTCTTTTAAAAACTACAAATTTTGTTGAGAAATTCGTTAACAAAAGAATGAATAAATCACCTGTTGCCATTCTCTGTCCAGTTCAGCTTTGTCGTTTCGTTCCTTATTTGTTTTACGAGTCTTTCTCCCGTCAGTTGTCTTCACACCATATTGGAAGGCAGCTTTAGGTAAGGCTTCTTTTTGGTTCATGTATGCTGAATACTCTTCTTGTGTATCGAAATCCCAACGACCTAAAGGAATTTTAACAGTTATTCTCAAGGTATTGGTTGACAACAATTCCATTAGAGAATTACTATGACAATGGTACACAGCACAAAATACCATGCACTTATATCAAAATTTAAATAGTTTAAATTCCTGTAGTTTAAATTTGAGAACCTGAATTTATTATAAAATTTCTTATTAATTGGTCCAACATTGAAAATTCAGTATGCAAAGCAGTATGACTGCATTATTTTTTTAATTACTAACAAGCGTCTCATATGTTTATCATGAAAGTATGTGAAATGGTTTCATTTTGATTGTATACAAACAAACACAGGAAAATATAACAGAAGAGTTCTGATGAGGGCTAAGCGAAATAGCTATCAACTATATATCACATACATCTTGTAGAACTAAAATACATTGCTATGTTTTCACAGTGTTATAATGGAGTTCTACCAAGTAAATGTCAATTCAATCAATATAAACAAACAATTTTATAATCTAACTCTTTTGCTTGAATTATTGAATTTCTTTCAACGGACCAAAGTAGAAAAAAAAACAAATGTCTGTGACAAGATGTCAGACATCAATATTCAAAATTATTAAAATTCTTTAAATATTTGGGAGAGAATAATTATATGACATCTCACCGATTGGTCCCTTCTTGTTACCAACGTCCATCTTGGTGTAATCCACTTCATCATCGGAGTCATCAATGGCATCATCCATCTCTCTGAGCCCAGGGTAACACTCTGCATAACCTTCGGGTTCAGCTGCCAGTCTTGATAACAGTGTAGCCGCTCGTACGCGAACTCCCGATACTGTTGACAGTTGATTGTTTATAAATAGAATCATTTAAAGCAAATTAAAGAAGAAGCAAGCAACGCAACACTCAATGTATAAAACTTGCACATTTATACTTCATATACAGATAGTTCTGATGAGAGCGTAAGCCGAAAGAACTATCAACTATATACCTTATAAATTTTGTAGAACTAAAATACATTGCTATTTACACAGATATCCCTTCGAAAGTAAATTGACCCAGCTTCTATCTTAGCCTAAACTTTCATTGAACAAAAAAGTTAGCATCCCTTCATCAATTTGTATTTTTATTTGACCTCTCCAACCCTAGCAGCACACTTTTTGTTTTTATCGAGTCACATACTGTTGACCTAACACAGATCTTCCAAAGTCATCAGATGCGATCTATTGAATTGAGATTTCAACATTTCATTTTTAATACCAGTGTAGTAACAAATTAATCATTTCTTTAAGTTCCTCTCTAGAGGCTTGTAGTAAAAAAATATTTAAAACTGTTGTTACCTTCTTCTTTCTCTTTTTCCAGTGGCTTATCGAAATAAGATGACTTGCTAGAAGCTGCTTCTTGTGACATATCTTTATCTCTAAAGGAACTCTTGTTTGAAGCACCGCGTGCCACTGTATAGTCACCTATGTCACCGTAAATTGAATCATCTTGTGGTTTTGAGAGTCGTCCAGATTTTTCCTGTTGAACGAAAATATAAGACTTGGAAGTTTAAAAATTGTCAATTGTAGGCAACATATTGAATACCATCACTTCAATGCCAATTTTTTCAATAAACGGTGGATTAAATTTTATCAATTAATACATTAATTGTTAATAATTACATTGTCATATAAATAATACAAAGAGTCTACCTTATTTTTCTTTCCTTTCTTAGCATGTCTACCTCCCTGTCTCAAATAAGCTAAGATCTGTGCCAGCTTGTTGATGACAATATCGTTTGTGGTGAGTGTGTGGTGATGTGGCTCCAATGTTGGCACATCGGCACGGCTCCTCATTAGTGTCGTCGGAATGTCAGATTCCTCTTCTTCCAACTCCATCACGTATGCCATACGACCAGGAGTGAACATTTCATTGCGGTCCACTTGTTTTGATCTACTCAATATTAGATCTTACATTACATAACCATAAAATTGGATCATGATGTATATAAGCAATTTTTGACTATTCTCAATTTCAAAGTACATTTTCAGTGATGCTCTACATTTTTAAAAATTTTCTATCTATGCAGAGACAACGTCAATTTTAACCGCACCTGGTTCCAAAAGTTTTCTTCAATTTTATCTATGAAGACAATTTATCAGCGATAATGATTATACCATCTATAAGATTATCACTTTCCCTATATTACCAGCAGCGTTTCACCTTTTGGATGTCACCACTTTCAACTCTTAAATTGCAAATGGGATATCACTTATTCAATAAAAACTTTTTAGTTTTTATCAAAAAGTTAATTTTTTCCACAAAAATATATCATTGATGACAATGATCAAAAATAAAGAAGTTATAAATTTTGTCTATTGTCTCTGATTGGAGCATTGAGAATGTTCAACAGTATTGCTTTGAATGTCGAAATATCCCATGTAGATGATAGCGAGTTCAAACGAATACAATTTTTTAATTTAATACAGCATTTTTTGCCTGAGCTTACTCAGTTGACATCCTCTCCTATTTTTAATGTTTGTCATTAATGGCTTTTACACTGCAAAAGCAATAAACATATAATTTGTCATTTTTGCAACGTGCATGTAATAAATAAATATTTTTTGTTTCTTTACCTGTATGCAGCTAATGTTTTATAAATGTCCCGTCCGATCTTTGTCTTGAATTGCATTTCATCTTCCTAATAATCAAAGATAACACTTAAGCTCACCCTGTTTATTGACAAATTTAAATGACATAAGGAATGTTCACATATGATATTTTATCTGAGAACTACTTAATTGAAAAAAAAAATAGCCTGATCTTTAATGATAGTGCTGGCTAGGTATTTAATTGGATATTATTACGAGTGTTTACTATAACCAATAAACGAGATAATATTGATACCTGTTAACACACATTTAATAGAATGGCATTATATTGATAAAAATAAAGCACAACTGTTTTGTGATACTTCTAAAATTTTATATGATGATCAGGACTGAATAATCATTTGAATTCACTTAGGATGACCCACACTGGTCTTGATCACAGTATATAATTGTAGAATCAGTTCAAAAAGTTTTCTTTTATATTTATTAGTATAATTTACTAAGGGCTGCCAGAAAAAGATTGTTAGTAAATATAGATTAAGACGAATATGCATATATTGTGTTACCTGAATGAAATGAGAATGGCACTGAAAATCCAGTTTTCCACCCCCTTTGAGCATATTTCAAACGTTGATATGATACCAAACTAAATTCAAAATTTCCACCAAGAAGGGACAGTTAACACTTTAAAAGTGACATACACTGGCAATTTTTTCACGTGAAAACAATATTTTAAAATTAAATCATTTTTTGTCGGACCTCCTCTTTTTCTTTAGTATCCTTGGGAGCCTCAGAAACTAGCTGCTCCAATTCTATCTCCTGTTCATTTTCTCTGGTGTGAATCTCGGATCGGACCTTCTGCAGTAGAGCATAGTCCAAACCTTTTACCAAATGGGTGTGTTCCATGTCACCACCCAAGAATTTTGACTCCTGCAATATGAAAAATATTGAAATATTTTTTTCCTATTTATATTATTATCGATTTCCTATGGTTTATCACTTATATATCCATAACATTAATGATTTTATCATCGAGTCTCCTTATAAAGTTATCATTATTAAAACCAGAACACTGATATGACTAGTTCTTACTTGTAGTTAGGATTATTGAACAGAAATAGAATCAGTTGAAAAAACGTTTTTTTGAAATAAAGGCCTATCTTTTTGTAGTGGTATATTAAATGTCATGATTTACAGTACATGCTATGCATAACATAGAGCATGAATATTTCAGTATACTATGGGCTGTACATGGCAATTGAAATCGATAACAATTGGAAGTCTAGGATAGTTTAAAAGAGCTGGATAGCAAAGTAAAAAAAAAAAAATTTTGTACATTTCCACATGGTTTGTCACACATGACCTGGGTTTCACCTTTCGGCATCTTCAGATATTCCATCTCATAGATGCAATAGAACTGACACACAATAAGCAAACAAGAATCGGTTAAATACGAGATTAATAAATGTCTGAAACAACTTTAATAATTATTTATTTTATGACAAATGACAATAAAAGTCTTTTTAGATATTTCCGTGACAAATTCAATGTGGTACAAAACATGCGGAAATGAACAAAGATTTAACAATTTAAATTTGATATTGAAGTTCCATCAAGCATCCTCAGTTGACATTGTAAATATCCACAACTATAACATGGTTAGATAGTGTCAACACAGATGCTTGGTGAGACATCTGGGATTAGTATACAAAGCTAATAACTGCTACGGATTGATGAGTTGAAAGTTAATAATGATCGTTGATCTATTGAAATTATTTGTTATCAATGGGTTCAGTGAACTATTGATGATCCAACCTACTTTTCATATCAGTGAGTTGCCAGCTTTCGGGCTGAAAGTAAAATATTGTACTATCTATAAATACATTTGTCAAAATTGATTACTTAGGGTTTACATGGAGTCTTGAAAAAGAAACCAGAGTAGGTATTGTAGAGTACATGGTATGAATAGATAAGCAAAGCGCTGTCAATTGATTGAAGGTTCACCTGAATCATTTGCCGTCTGCGTTCTTTAGCATCTAGCCCTGACTTGAGATCGGGAGCAACGGCACGGTATGCACTAGCCGTGTTGACAGCAGTGGGGTCTTCTGGCTGGCCATCTGGATTGTCTCCATCTCTACGCTCCCTAGCCCTGTCTCGATACTTTTCAGCTAGCTCTGCAAGTTTGTTCTCTTCCTGTTTCTTGAGGGCTGCGTAATATGACTTCTTTTTTCTACGCAGCTCTCCTTTGTCTTCCGACTCAGGCGGAGCCATCATGCTAAAATTAACAATCATATATCAGTATGTTCCCTTTAAGTTGCGCACATAGGCAACAACTTAACTGTCTCTGTTTAATTATTGTGGAATGACGTGCACTCCAATGCAAACTATTCTTTTTTTTAGGAAAAATAATTTTTCAAAATTATTGTATTTTAAATGTATTTGTCGTATAAAAAAGGATTTTTTTTTCCCACTCCTTACTTCCTTATTGATTGTTCAGAGCTCCTAATGTGTTATTGATTTACCTTAATTGTATTTGTAAGTCTTAATAAGTGATTGTCAACATTAAATTTTTATACTAATTTACTTTATTTGTATCAATATGTTATGTAATTTGTTTCCTAGTTCTTGAACCCATGGTTTTGTACACCTGCTACCTTTAACTCAAATAAATATTTTGTTTTGTATAAATAGACTTGTTTGTAAATTGTATTCTATCAGTTGATAATGCTCGCGATGAGCGAAACCGGTCCTGCTCAAAAAATATATTGTGGAAATAAGTACTAAAAAAATGTGTTTTTATTATTTAAAATATCATGCCTTTCCATCAAGAAGTGACAGTTGACACCTTAAAAGTGATTAAAAAAGGAATAATGATAATAGGAAAAAAGGGTTAAGTTAATCAAAAAGAAACCAACTTCATTTGTTGGTTTGGCCTGCTCAGTATTTGGATTTTTCGTCAATAGAGAGCCTCTCGCATGAGAAAAAACATTTTCTACTTACTCATCGGTTCTGTAGTAAGAATGGCAATTCTTCATTACTATGCACAACGAATTTTGCTTAGGCTTCTTATAAACTGTAGTTAACATTTGGTTTTAGAAAAAAAGAAATACCTGGCATTTGCAATTGCCTCTCTGACTGATCCCGCAGGATGCGAGGAGCCAGATCCCGACGGAGTACTCCGCGGAGTCATTAGCAGTTTTCTGAAATCATCATTTGTCAGCCGCTGAGACATAGGAGTGTCTTCCACTCCTAAATGATCGTCTTGTGGCATTTTTGTTTATTTTTATTTCTTACTGCAGAAAATGAGAACAATAACTGGAATAGAATAAAATCTATTGCCAAAAATAGTAGATAATTTGTTCAAAAGAAAAATTCAATGCTTGGTAGGGAAGACTAGTGGACGGAGCTGTCAAACGCCTGTCAATATTTTTCAAAGACACTATAATAAATAAGACATAGACTACAATTTAAATATTGAGAGTGAATATCATAGTTAATATATAAACATATTACCAATTTTTGCCTACTCTTAATAAGTGTATTCATTTCTTCGCATACATTCTTAAAACTGTTATCAGTATTTTTTGTTACAAAAAAAAAAAATATTCATTATCAATACCTATAAAAAAAAAATTGTGATGTATATTACGAAAATTGATGATTTTTAACACCACACTTTCATTATAATTATAACGCTTAAAGAAATAATGCACTAGCTAAATAATCATAATTAGTATTACGTGAAGATTTTGTAATATTATATTTGTTTATCAAGCACAATTGAAAAAATTATATGGGTTTTTATGCATGTTTCTTTTTACTATTTAAAAGTGTTTGGATATCAATAGGCGCAAAATTATTAATATGCTTTAAATTGGAATGGCTAATATTCTCTTATGTTGACGTTATATTTACGTAATTATATTTTTTAACGTGATAGTAGCAGCATTATCACATACTGTAAACCATGCTTGTCTATGCTGTCAACTGTCATCAAAGTGTCACATAATCGAGTTGTTTTGAGGAAATTGGCTATTTTATAATAATAAAAACATTATCGAAAGCTGTTTCGGTTGGTGAGATTAAAAAAATAACAGTGAGTATTTTTTTTCCTTAATCTTACATTGATTTTCATGAACCCTTGTGTGTAAGCTGAATATTAAGAAGAGTTAAAAAACAAAACCTTGATCGGTTATAACATCTAAATTATTTGGAAACACAAGGTCTTTGTCAACCCTTGGCTTATAAATAGTATTTTACATAGCGGAAATGCTTAAATGCTGTATTACGATTTTGATACATACATCATTCAATGAAAGCTTCCATTCTGGGATTGAAAGCTGTCCTAGTGAAACTGAGTAAAGTTAAAAGATTTTGATCTTCGATCTCGATACGGTTAGACTATATGATTTTCAAACAGTTTTTTTAGAATTCAAGATAAGGTGGCAAATAAGCTTGACAAAAAAAAAACTACTAAATGTAGTCAAGAAAAATTCTCTGAAATTTTATTCCTAATTCGAAAATACCAAAATACTAAAAGTTGCAATTAAAAAAAACTAATCTCGCAAAATACGAATGCAAAATGAACAACAGCATAAAACAGTTGATTGTGGATATTCTGGAACTTACCTTCATATTTTGTATGAATATCATTGTTAAATTTACGTCATTATTGTTTATCCGATTTTTTTTAAAACTTGTCTACTGTATAATTCGAAGTTTAAGTGTTCACATTTTTTACTTTAATTTCTCGCCGAAAAGTTGTCTTGTCAAATAAACTGAACAATTTTAAATCTATAACTTCACAACATTTCATAAATTATAAAAAAAGTTATGTCCGCGTAAACTTTCTAAATGTTTTATCTCATGAATGTACCCCCTATATATATATATATACATATATATATCATACATATATATTTTAATCTGGTCTTCAATTTATAAAAGCTTTTATTTCAGATAGAAATGTACAGTTTACGCTGCCAGGTGAATCATTTGTCTCAGTTAAGTTTACGAAATGTCTCTACGAGTAGTATATCATTAGCCAGCTATTATGAAATCCTTGGTATCCAACAATCATCAACACAAGCAGACATCAAGGCTTCATATTACAGACTATCAAAAATATACCATCCTGATGTAAACAGTGTAAGAAACCATTTATCAAATAATTAAGATAGTAACATTATTTATTATTGCTTAACATAAACCTTAAGTAGAAATATATTTTAATTTTGTGACTGCCTGCTCCCAATATGGAACATATGGACTCCTAACAGAATGCATATTGGCTAAATATTTTAGTGAACTACTGATTTAAAAAAAAAACCTTCATTGTGCTACATGTGAGCAATTAGCTTGCAAACTAAGTCTTAATTTGTGCAGTTATATAATTTTCAATATATAATAGTTGCAGTGTATATCACTAATCACTTTTAAGGTGTTAACTGTCACTTCTTGATGGAAAGGCATGATATTTTAAATAATAAAAACACATTTTGTAGTACTTATTTCCACAATATATTTTTTGATCAGGACCGGTTTCACTCATCGCGAGCATTATCAACATTATTAAAAAAAAAAAAAAGTATATCACTAAGTGTTAGACTACACAATTTTGTGTTACAGTTGGTGTGGTGCTTAGACCAAACAGGTTGGAAACCTATAATCAAACTAACAGACCTTTGTCTACTCCATTTTTCTTACCAAACTCTGCTGGAAAATATTTTGTATATGATTTGCAGTTTTCAAACTTAATACAACAGTCTCATATTTTTTTTTTATTGAATCTAGGATGAAGAAGCAGCCATTAAATTTAGAGCAATCACTACCGCTTATGAAGTCTTAGGAAATATTAAATTAAAGAAACTTTATGATAAAGGTAATTATGTGCTATAATTCTAATTTCAGTTTATTCGTAGATTGAAATAAGTTGTTAGATTTTTGCAGTTTGTAGTCATTGAAATATTATATTGAGATGACGCCATGTTGAAAAGCACACAGGTTTTGTGTTCAGAGTAAAGTATAGTGATAATTTTTGTAGAACTTCAATACATCGCTATTTTTTCACCGTTCTATAATGGAGTTCTACCAAATAAATGCTAATCCAATCAATAACATCATCTTTGACATTGTTATTTTTATTTTGATTTCCAGGTATATATCAAGAGACTGCTGATGTCGAAGTGGATGATATTCCTTTGAGTAAATTTCATAAATCTCGAGTAACTAGGCACCAAGTACCTTCCGATCTAAACTCCTCGATCTACAATTATGACGCATGGTAAGTCAGCCGTTGTTTGTTTGTAAAACTGGAACATAGTAAAAATAATATACAAATGAATGTTACTGAGCATTAATTAAACATGTAAACGTTCAACCAAAAGGACTCACTCATTCTTCATTGCTCTGGGTGTGTTGGTCATGTGAGTGTTTAAAAGGCACATTTGTGTGTAATTTTCATCAATGTTTTTTTTGTGTTTTATTTCACAATGGCTTAGCTGTCAAGATTAAATAAAAGAATAATGTTTTGTATGGCAATGGGGATATTGATTCCTCGAGTGACTGTAATAATTCTGAATAAAGTATGTTGTGATTTATATAATAATTCTTAAGTAAGGCAAAAGATAAAAACGACGCAGAATTTAATAGGCATTACATAAGTCAATATGATATTTAGATCTGTGTGAATAAATCATTTGTACGTCTAATCTTGAAATGATAAAGCATAAATTATAATTGGGAAGAATTTAAATGTGGTCGCAATAGCATATGCAAACATCCAGCCAAATTTGAAGAGCAGCTTGTGAATGAACCAAAACCAAAATGGCTACGTTCATATTTTCTTCATGTCATGAACTTTTACAAAACTGAAGTGATCCGAGTAAAACATCAAGCACAGTGATTTTATTTTTAAAATAGAAATATATATAAATGGTTTTATTTTTATATTTTTGACTGGTGAAGAGTTTCAAATTATATCAGCTCTCTTCAGCTTTCTCATTGACTGGTCAATATTTTACAAGGGTAAACACGGCTATTATAGCCAAAAACATGGGTGTCCAACCAGTCGATCCTGAAACACATCAAGAAAAATAAAATTAGATTTCTGAAAATCTAATAATAAAAATGGACCCTGAAAGTCAAACCAGTTGGCTCGATGTGATTCGTGACTATTTGTATTTGTAAGAAATTAATGAATGGTGAAAATAAAGGAAACAGCCACGCTGTCTCTGTATTGTTTATAAGAATCTTGTTAGAAGTTGATCCCAAGCAAATTTAAAATGGAAAAGTAGCACCCAGCGATCAAAAGGTTTGACACTCGGAAAATGGTATTCAAAAAGTAACCCAATACACCAATCAGAGAAAATCAACTGAAGATTTTATATGTTTGAATAAGTTTTTAAGCCAACGACCATACCACGTTGTAAGCACCGGCTCTCGTGCGATCACCGAAGTTAAGCAACATTGGGCGTGGATAGTGCTTGGATGGGTGACCGCTCGGGAATACCGAGTGCCGTGTTCTCTTGGCTATGGGAAGGAAAACCCAGACAGAAAACTGAACACCAACCCGCCTGGGCAGCGTGGTGTTGCTATGTCCAAACCCCCCCTGAAAAAAAAAAAAAAAAAAAAGCAGTGGGAGGCCGTCATCCAGCAGTGGATTGACCCCGGCTGATGATGATGATGATGATGAATAAGTTTTTGTGCAGTGCAAATTTCATATGGATTATGACGACTTTTACATGTGGCAATTTAGATACATATATTAATATATATTATGAATGCGAAAACTCATAATTTTGTACTTGCGGCAATTTTGTTGCAGGTATGTGATATATCAATCAATTTGTAAATCTAATACAGTGGTGAGGAACCTTTTCACTTCATAAGGCCACATTCACTTTTAAGAAAAAATACATAATTACAAGTTTAATTTATTATATTGTATATTAAAATAAAAAATGTTATAAGTATATATTTAAAGGAATAATATTTTATTACATATTATTTTTTGTTGAGATCTATTATTATTGCCGTCTCAATTTTTTTACTAATTATCAATCATCAAGCTGCGTATCTATAAGAAACATAATACATAATAAAGTATGTACATCATGAAAAATATTTGGTAATGTTACAGTTCACTAACCTTTAATGGCTAATTTGCATCTACTTTTTATTAGAAAGCTTTTGAATATTTGGTTCAATTTGACTTTATTTGCGTTTTATCAGTCAAAAGGTCGCAGGTTCCCCACTCCTGATCTAATATCTTAACATTTGTTGTTGTATGCAGGAATAAATAATAAATTAAATATTTTTCAAGAAGTGTTGATTGTAATTAAGTGTAATTGATTAAATATTCACGAAGAGGTGACAGTTAACACTGTAAAAGTGAAATATTTTTTAATTTGCTTTCATATTAAGACAGTTATCATTAAAAGAGATTACAAAGAGAGTATTTTACATAGATTGTATGAGAATCTTGCATAAATTTTGCGAAAATATTGTTATCAGAATAATATAGTCTTCAAACTGCTAATGTCATTTTATACTGAAAAGTAATTGACGGTTAACAAAATTTTCCTGTATACACGATGACTTGATAATGATTTGAATGTTGAACGTTTAAATGATTTTTTTTTCCATTTACGGCTTAATTATTTTATTTTGTCAACAGGGTGAAAAATCATTACGGGGTAACGTTTGACAGAGATCAAGAAAGAAGGGAGAAGATTAAAATGAAAGCAAGAAAAATTGTTGCCCACCGTGAAACAGTTATAAATGAAAAAATTTTTTTTTCAATAGTTTTAATAGTCGTGTTATACATGTTTAGTATTCAACCCGAAAAAACATTAGATGTTGATAAAACAACCAAACGGGAAAAATAATTTAATTCGTGTCTATTTTACAATGTCTCAATGTTTCAGGGGTCAAATTCCTGATATCGGTTAATGACATCGAATGCGAGAATACAACTGTTACGTGGGACAGCAATTAGATTTCTTTTTAGATGTACATTTTTTGATCAGAGATTATAACATAAACCTGTTAAAATCTTAATGGATTAAGTTACATTGTTGTCTTCAAATATTGTATATTCAGAAAGATTTCAATGATTCATTTTTTTACAACAACTTTTCCAATCGAACTGGTCATCTTTTAAACGCTCAATAAGTGGTCCCAAATGCGAAATATACTTTTTTGTGATTTATTATTTATATTACTAATTTTTATTTTAAACACATTTTTTCCATTTGTAAACCACAAAATCTAAACATTATTCAATGTTTTTGTCCATTGTATTCTGATCATTTTAACTATCATTATACACAGAAATCTGATTAAAAAAATTCTTTATTATTGACTGACCTACAAACTTTTATTTTTAGCTTTAGATATGGCAGGTTTTTTTTCAATACTAACTTTTTCACAAAACTCTTTTCTTTGTTTTTAAAAAAGAAAATAAAAAAAAATGGACGATAAATTGACAACAATACCTGACCATTGTAAACTCAGACTCAATGGCTTGATATTAGAAGAAAAAGTACATTCTTTTACAAGAATTCATAAAGATACCAAGAAAATAAAAATGATTTTACCATCAAAATAAAATATCATCCACCTTTTAACCTGCTAACCCTTAACTGCTACTAGTATAATAATTATTAAATATGCTTTTCATGGCTTCGCAGGGAGAAGGTTAAATTGTGAAACCTTGTAGCTGTTTTTTTCAAAGTATGTCCCGTTCAAACAGTTTTTCATCTCTTTGCAATAATTTCATTTACATCGTATATGGGGTTTTTAAAATGACTAGCCTAATTATGTTTCATCAGTATTTTAGATGATACACAACAAGGTGAAACAATGAAATATATTTTATTTATAGATTTAGTACACATAATAAATCAACATGGAGCATATAGCCTCCTAATGAGGGGAGGTTGGCAGAAATTTCACAAAAAAATTCGCTGGTTACTTGAGTTGCACAACCTGTCTTAAGAGTAAAGATATAAAGCAACGATGGGCAACTTTTTTGAGGTTCCAATCGGAAACTTAATAAATTTTCTTTTTTATTTTCAAATTCAAAATGACATTTGATACTTGAATATAATTTGTTTACCGTGGTTGGTTATTCTCAATTGTAATTAGGATAACTTTTAAGGTGTTAACTCTCATTGGTGGAACGGCATTACTTTTTTAATAATAAAAACACATTTTTTCATATTATTGACACAATATATTTTAAGATCATGACCGGTTTTGATTATGACGAGCATTATTAACTAAACTGAACTCCTCAGTAAGCGAAACTGGTCCTGATCATAAAATATATTGTATAAAAAGAACAATAACAGAAATATAACAAAAATGTATTTGGGATTGACTAAAGTTTACTTCACGATCAACCAGTCGACTGATTGCCCCGTTAAATAGAATTGATTGAGAAATCCTCAGAAATTACTATTATCAATCCCTTAAAACTAAAATTTGTAAATGGATTGAAAAAACTGTTCGTACTGGAACTCAAGCTCATGAGATTCGTAAAGGAAACAAACTACTTGACAAATCGTTTCGTGCAATCTAGCATAAATGTATTTTTGGACAGTCAGATTCTATTGTTTGTTCTATAGTAAAGGGCAGGCAACTTATTTGAGGATTGGAGCTACTTTTTATTCAATTATGTTTATGGTGATCGACTTCTTGTCAGAATCGTTTAAGAAGTTTTTTAAATAAAAATTGAATTGTAGTAACTTCATGCGTTTCCACATGTTTTGTCACTGATGACCCGGTATTCACCTTATGAATTGTCAGTCCTGTTGCATTCATGTGATGAATGCCTGGAGATGCCGAAAGTCAAAATTTGGGTCACTAGTGACAAAACATGTGGAATCGTACAAAGTTTCACAAATAAAATTCAAAATACCATTTAATATATTCTGCAGAATATAATTTAAATATTTATTTACCATATTTGTAATTTTTTCTTTTATGATGTGTTTCGGGATCAACCAAATTTTGGTTCGCGATCAACGGGTTGGGCACCTATGCTCTATATTATACTCCCATTTGTTATTTTAAATGGACATTGTATGATTCGTTTGCTTTATATATGAAATCTTTTAAATGATTATTTTGAATTGATTTAACATGATTACTACCTAACAGACCACTCTAGCCAAAAAATACACTATTGCCAGACTGTACAGCAAGGTGGCTTGTCAAGTGTAGGCTATAACATACCCTATTTGATATTACTTAAGTAATTGTATATAACTATTATTTGTTTAATAAATAATAAATCACAGATATATTTAAATATTTTTGACGAATAAAGAAAATGTGTTTGGAATATTTATAATATTACAAAATTCTAAAAATATATTTTTATTTACAAATAATATTTATGGAGAAGCAGGTTACATTTTTTGAAGGTTTCTTAGCATAATAATTTATTTATTTATGAATTCGTTGCTTATTTTAGAATAGATCTGTAAAAAATGTATATAATGATAATTTAATAAAGCTCATTATTTTGTTTCAATGTTGTTTTATTGTCCTCCCTTATTTATCTTGGATTGTTTTCCCATAATTTATGGTTATGTATATATAACATACATAACCAATGGAATAACAAAGTTTAATATTATAATTGTATAGTAAAAATGAATGTTAAATAAAACACTACCACCATAAAAGATGTAAAGAAGAATAAAAAAAAATCATTTTGCTTTGTGTAAAGCATTACTGCCTAGGTTCTTTTGGTATCTAGCAATTGATATAGTTGCTGGTTGGAAAGATGTGGAAAAAAAATAAAAATAGGATATTTTGAATAAAACAGTGCTTAATGATTAAAAATATATTTCAAGAAAGTGTATATAAATTTCTTATGTAAATTGTAATATTCAATTAATATAAATATTCACAACAAATTGTACAATTATGTGTTGTTGATATTTTTACACGTAGATAAGCCGACATTTTTGCGATGTTTCATGTTAGTTGTTGCATAATATTTATAATAGTGAAGATAATGGCACTCGAGAAATGAGATTTTCTAAATGTCCAGCAATTATCTGCGTTTAAAATATCAGCAAGTTACATTATTTTGAATTAATAGAAATATAAATATTGATAAAATAATCTTGCACAACTTCATGAACTCGCATATGACAGCTTTATTTTGTTAGGCAAATGCATTTATCTCTCAAGGAAGGAGACTGCATGTTCAACTTCTTACAAAGAATGAATTCAATTGTTCTTTCATTAATGGATAGTAATAATTCACAAAGATAGTCAAATCATGATTTTTAAATGTCCAGAATCCAGGTAGCCAATTATTTGCTTTTATGTTTTTATTTTAGAAAATTTGCATATGTAAAAGTTCCAAATTCAATGAAATTCATAAACTCGATTAATGAAGGACCGTCTGCCGAAGAGATCAACACAATTCTTTAAACTTAACGAAGATCTTATAAGGTCCTTTAAGGATCTTAAAAGCTATTTCACTTGCTATGATGACACACAAAATGAAAACTATCTGTCGCCGAAAACATTTATACAATCCAAAATCATATACATATTAAAAAATCTTGCGATTTCTTTTGATAAACAATAACTATGATTTTCATTTATTTTTGTATATTCAAAACAGTTGAGAATATTTAATTGTTGAGCCTATCTAGAAACATAAATGACACATTGCATAACAAAACACTACCACAAATTTGATTCAATGCCCACGTAAATTCACATAAACAACTAACGCGATAGAATTTAATGTCACATTTAAAAAAATAGTGTACTATGTTAGTCTCAATGAAAGACCATTATGCTAGGCTGAAAAACATATGTAATATGAGTATTTTTAAATCAAAATTGACATGTTTTTTTCATTCAATAATAAATATTTTCCCCTTGAATAAATTTTTAGCATCAACTGCTTAAATATAATATTTTAAATAATAAAAACACATTTTTTTAATACTTATTTCCACAATATATTTTTTGATCAGGACCGGTTTCGCTCATCGCGAGCATTATCAACTGATGGAATACAATTTACAAACAAGTCTATTTATACAAAACAAAAAATTAATTTGAGTTAATGGTAGCAGGTGTACAAAACCATGCAATATTGATACAAATAAACTCCTTAGTTCCTTATTGATTGTTTAGAGCTCCTAATGGATTATTGATTTATCATAATTGTAATTGTAATTCTTAATAAGTGATTGTGAACATTTAATTTTTATACTAATTTACTTTATTTGTATCAATATTGTATGATTTTATGTAAATCGTTTCCTAGTTCTTGTAACCCATGGTTTTGTACACCTGCTACCATTAACTCAAATTAATTTTTTGTTTTGTATAAATAGACTTGTTTGTAAATTGTATTCTATCAGTTGATAATGCTCGCGATGAGCGAAACCGGTCCTGATCAAAAAATATATTGTGGAAATAAGTACTAAAAAAATGTGTTTTTATTATTTAAAATATAATGCCTTTCATCAAGAAGCGACAGTTAACACCTTAAAAGTGATAAATATAATATATTGTGAACATATGATGATAAGTCAAACAAGTCTGGAAAATTGAGATATTTTTATTTGTATTGTATAGTACCAAAATCGGGACGGGAAAAGAGTTTTGTGGCTGTTTTTTTCAATAGCAAAACATTGACATTGAAAATTCAAAATACTAGACAAAAATTTGAAGTGCAATTACAATTGGTAAACAAAATACATTGAGTGACAGTTTGTCTAAGTTGCATTAAATATTATAGGGTTCAACAACTTGGAATATTCGTAAAATGATCCGACCATGACTGAATGGTTACAATATTGATAGATTCGTTTCAATGCCATATTTTAATTAAAAAAAACAATAGATTTACAATACTTATAAGAATCAATTAATTGAATTAAACTTTATCTTAACATTTCTGTTTTAAATATAAAATAAAGAACGTTGATATCTTTATCCAGTATTGCAGTCTTTAATTGCTGTTATAGCTTGGTTAAGAGCTTGTAAAGCACCGAAAATTTACACGATCATGTACCCCTGTATGATTACGATATCTGAAGTTTCTCGTCATGGTTATGATGCATTTGACTCAAATCTATCATGTAGGATGTATTTTAGATTGATATACCAAATTTTCATACTCTATATATTATATTTAGTTGAAAAATACTCTAATGTTGCAGATCTTATACTATTCATTGAGGCGTGTGACAGAAATCCATAAATTTGCCATCAGACATCAAAATGAATATTTTTTTGATCAGTAAGTTGCTGCATTGTAATTAGAAGAGGTTTTTTGATCCAGAGCACTAAAATATATTTGATAGCGATAAGATTAAAATACAATTTTGAAAGGGGGAAATAGTAATACCAATTTCACAGATGTACGTGGCAATTTATTCTCAGCAAAAAACCAAACTATCAATAAAAGAAATGTACAAAAATAAAACATTAAGCTAGACAAGCTAAAAATGGTTCCTGTAAACACCAGGCATGGGCATATTTAAAGGTCCAGTAGGATAAGGCATAGGCGCAGGTGGGTAGTACCTCTGCTGCTGGCCAGGATACGGATTGCCAGGATAAATGGGATACGGAGTGGATTGAGGATTCCCGTACCCTTGTGACTGTGGCTGATGTTTGTTGTTAATGAGGTCGTTCATTTTGTCTACTTTAACTTTCCTCAAGTGCATGGTCTTACGCTCTTTTGTGAAGTCTTCAAGAAATTTGTCTATGTCCAGCTCTCCTCCAAGAAATTTTTGCGCGATGTTCTCTGATTCTTCTTCACTTTGGGCTGCAGCTGTTTCCAGTAGTGCCAAAGTTGTGTCTAGTGATATCCCTCCTGATTTTGTTTCTAAAATAAAATCAGGAGGAAATCAAAATCAATCTTTCCAAATATTTATGTAATTGAGGGTGTTCACAAATAATGAACAATAGTACAAAAAAAAAATAAGCGAATCTTGATGGTAAAGTGGGGAAAAATTTTGGCAAAAGATATTTAACCGTTTTAGTGCTAAGCAATTTTGGCAAAAATGAATGAAAATTGCTATACACATATTGATTAATTTAGAGGAAAAAATAATGGTGTCAAATAAAACACTCTAACTTAGACAAATATCAATCAATTTTATTAATTATTTTTGCATTATAAAGATAAAATGTTTATTGTTTATTAATGTTTATTAAACATAAAGTGATATCAATATTATTGTATTTTATTTCTTTTAGAAAATAAAAAATCAAAAAAAAATAGCTCAACAATTATGTTTTGCCGCACAAATAGCTACTAATAACTACTAATTGTTGGCCTTCTCGTTATTCCCATTTCGAGTATGACAGCAATAAAGGCTTTCATTTCGTATATTGTTGTCGGCGTCCACTTTTTTGCTCGAGAATTATCCGATACAGTGTGCGAGGCCAAAAACTGTGCAGCATATCGATTTGTTTCCCTTACGATGGTTTCGAGCAGTGATATTTTAAAATAATATAAAAAACGATAAAGTTATTTTTAAATGTATAAGAATGCACTCTCATTACAAATTACGCGCGAGGTTAGCGTACGTGCACTCCCGCGGAGCACCGAAAACACACTGAAACTCGCAGCGCTTTTGCGCTGCGCCGCAATTTTCGATACAAACGATCGCAGCGCTTTTGCGCCGCGTAGCATTCTAACGGTTAAAGTTTGTAAAATGTGAAGGAATTTTTTTTTTATTAATTTATTGCAAATATGAAATAATGCTTTGCTAAATTGAAATTACGCAAAAAAAATGCTTGGATATTATTGCACATGGGCTAAGATTTTGTTGGAATTTTCAGATTCTACAGAATGTTACAACATTTATATTCTGTCCTGTACATCCGATCTAAGCACTAGGGCTTAAGGAGAGTGAATAGCTATAATAGTTCTTTCCAACCTCCACTTATCTATCAGTTGAGAAATTAAAAGACCATTTGTTCAGGCAGACGTCTGTTGATGCGCTCCACATTAAGAAGATATAATGGATAAACAACAAAACTGTGTTAGGACTTAGTTCAAACCTCAGTACAATTTCAAAAATTGTTTGTTTGAATGATTTATGGCTTTTTGACTCAGATAATTGCACACCAATGCATATGCATTACCTTTATTTAGACAAATTAAATCTGTCTTTAATATTTGATTCCTCTTTAGTTTTACTAACAGATAAAAGCTGGTAAATACTCACTGAATATATCTAGCTTCTCTTGTACACTTTTGCATAGTTCTTCACCCTTTCCAGAGTTTGCCGAGATTCTCTCTTTAGCTTCTAAATATTCAGGTTCTTTACTAAGATTGAACTCCGCTAAGGATTTATTGCTGGCGACTATCATTTCTTTTTCTGTCTCCCAGTCCTTAAGCTGAAACAAAAACATTATATTATGTTGGATTCACAATTAAAGGTACAAAACAGTGCATCGTTTGGTAAATGAGGAGGGGCTTCATATGGAAGAGCAGCAGAAGAGACAAAAAGATGACTTTACAAGTACGAAGAAAGAAATCAAGACCAACTGGGGCATCGATCGTTTGACCTTCTCTTGAGGGTAAACATTGATAAACGAGTGGCAAAAAAATAAAATAAACATAAACAACATGCCATGGCAACCACACCATTTAACTTATCAACAAAAAAACAATAATTGTTCTAGCAATGGCTCCAATGGTTTATTGGGGGTCGTCACTTATACAAACACTTAACAAAACTGAAACTTTTGATTTTTGTCACATAGCTTTTATAAAAAGGGGTTGGCATCCGAAAAGGTTGGGATGCACTGCTCTAGTATAATGAACGGGCGGTCAACATTAACCCTCAAGAGAGTGCTAAGCATCACGGATCCCTCTGAAAAATACTAAAGTAAAACGAAAGCCAGGCCTCAGCCTGGACGCAGTATTCAAGGAACAAGATACTTACAATGTATCAGATAAAGCAAAATATGGTAGAGAAAAGGGTAGCCAACCTGTTTGACGTCTTTCACAAGGGATTCGAATTTGGAATCATCATTCAGTATTTCTTTCAATTCGTCAGAATTCAAATGCGATAACAATCCTATAGCTGCAGGATAATCGGGCTGATACATTTTGATTACAATTAATGGCCCGTAATCAACTAACTGTTGCAAATAAAAACAATGCTTTGTTATATTTTGTCACCTAATGACGAATTTTATAAATTGTCTCGATTAGTGTCAAAATACTTAGTATAGGACTTCTTGCCAGCTATTAAATATGAGTCATCTTTATTTATGGTTAATTTCAGTGAAATCGCATAAATTATACGCCTTGATTATTTTTTAACAACAAAATTTCTCAATTGACTATTTAAAAAGCTCAAGAAATAATATTATTTTTGAAAAAGAAAATTCTGAAAATTCTCTTTTGTCTATTGATAAAAATATTTTGTATGGCAACAGTAGTCAATTAGTCATTCATCAACTTTTAACTGCCCGTCTCAGCTGAATACAGATTCTTGTCCTGTGTCATATTTTGTTCGTTATCTTTTAAAGTTTAAAGGCGTATTCAAAACAATGTAAGTTATTTATCACTAAATATATCGAAAATTAAGGTAATTAATTTATTATGAAATTACTTTATATTATTGTGTTTATGGACTTATTAGGAATATCGAAACATCTCCATATTTGGAAACGTCATTGTCATCTGTGGTTTTTTGGTATTTTTTTAGCTACATTAGCTGATAGGAGTTTGTTGCAATACCCTTAATAACAACACTAGGTGTATTATGAATCTATTACTTTGTCTTTTCGTTTGAAATAATCCTTAAAATGGATTTTATGGCGGTTTTACTTCACAGGTTGTATTTGCTCTATTTACCCTCTCTAAAGTTCGTTATACTATTTTTGGGTGTGTTCTGAAACACGAGGATTAGTCATGTTTCGATATATGTGCTAGGGTCAACGTTTCGTACAGTGAATATTGCATTTTATTCTTGGGAAATTGTCGTAAAAGTATTTATGGTCGCATGTCAATGTGTACAGTCAGCTAAAATAATTTTTATAAAACCATTTGAAATTTTTCCGGCAGTTCAATAAACATTGAAAATAACGTTATCGTTTACATTATAATTATTATTTATTCGTCGAACCCATGCCATAATAGCCTAGGTATGTAATGTGACAAACTATTCTTTAAATTTTAGCCCATATACATGTTATCCTCGACTCACGAACGAGATACGCTCCTGAACTTTGGTCGTAAGTCGAATTTCAAATAAAATATGTATCTACTTACATAGTAAAATAAAATATGTGTATTTATTTATATATTTTTTTCTTATTGTTAAATTTATACATATATCTTAACACTCAAGCAACCGGTCCCGCGTTCGCGCGGATTTAGTCTCGCGCTGCATCTTTACGTCTGCTGGTCAAACACATGACACATGTGAATATTTTTTTTTAATTTACGACTTAGAACTGTTTTGTTTATTGTTCTACGTGTCTTTCATTCTATTTCTCCGAAATTTATAGCTCCATATCGTCCTTGAAGTAAACAATATTTGCCAGTTCCAAAAGTTTCCTATAATTACTCTTGAACCGTAACAAATTAAGTTTTTAGTTTATCACAGCTCAGCAATAAACTTTCATTGCTTACTAATCATACAAAAAAGCATTATTGATAAAATTTAATTGATTATAATTAGTAATAGAATATTATTACTCATGATTAGGCATTAGTAATAATATTCTATAACTACTGACTAATTATTATTATTAGGCAGTCTGTAGTGATAAATAATATTTAAAAGTTCATAAAAACGAATAATAATAAGTGCTTCAACATGTCTTTTTAGTAAATGAAATATTTCATATCTCATTGTGCCTCCTGTTCCTGTCGTAAACCACTGACGGATGAATGGTAAACGCCTACCACAGGGTACAGACCCTAATTCTCGGAAGTGTAAAAACTCTCGATAAATATTTTTTGTAGATGACTGTTTCGTATTTTATTATTTGAAAATATTATCATTGCATAAGACGTAATCCCTAAAAATATCTTCACAAAATCATGATAGTAAAGGTACAGGGACCTAGAGTATATGATTGATTATCAACATATCGATATCCAATAACCATTCTGTTTTGAGTGACTTATGTTGAATGGTTTAGATAGGCAACCCGACAGAGACCATTTTTGACCAAAAGCAATAAAACTCTTGAGTTATTAGACAGAATGGTTTCATTCATTACGTAAAAAAAGATGTGAAACATGTTTCTCGAATATTTAGACTTGAGATCCAGTGATGGTGAAACTGTAGGAATATCGAGTATATATTGTTATTTATTATATAATTAAAACTAAACTATATCATAAACCCGCAATATCTTAAACATTTCAAATTAAAAATATGTTTAGTGCCATTTACCTGACCAAATACCAAATGACCAAATATTACACATAATTTCTTTGAAAATTTCAAAAATTATATTGTTTGGCTCTCAAGTTGTGCCAAAAGCGCCCGCTTTTGGCTAGTCTATTTTTCGAGACTCCCGACAACCGTGATATGAGAATATAATAGAAACAAATAAACATATCCACAGTTTGAGAAACTTCACGTATAATAAACACACAACAATCTGTAACATGGTGTAGGATTTCTAAAGAATTTGACATTCCTTTGTGGGTTTATACGAGTGCTAAAAGATTTTATTTTTTGATTTTTATGATAAAAATATAATTGAATCAAAAATGAATTGTAGCTTGATAATTTAATTTTTAAGCCAATTGTTTTTAAATTACATATATTATACTATACTCTACACAATACTTCTTATTTTATTAAATTCACTCAACTGAGTAAAAAGTTATAAGCATAATTCCTAATGTCGCGAAAAATGTGCGGTGATAAGCGTTTTTTCTGCGCAAAATGTGCGGTTGCTTGAGTGTTAATACAAAATACGATATTTACTTCATAAATATTTTAAATCTTTCGTCATCTGTATTTAGATAAATGAAATCATCGGTAGTGGAAGAAGAAGCAGTAGTAGTCTTTTTAAAAAACATATCCAATATAAGTTGAGTTGTTTCTTTTTTTTTCCCCTGTATATTTTATTGTTGCAAGCAAAATGTTAAGATTTCCGATGCATAATAATTCTTCATTTGTAAGATCTTCCAAATCATTTTCTATAAGTTGGTCTATGTATTCATGGTCAATATTAATATCAAGTTTCCCAATACAAGATAACCGCTTCTATAAATCTATTAACTACCTAGGTAGCATTAGCGAAAAAATTCATCGGGAGATTAAAAACTCAATAAACGTAGCTTTCAAGGTCAACAATAACTTAGGCAGACATCTTAAAAATAGTAAAGATAAAATTACTAAACTGGACAGAAGCGGTATTTATAAAATGTCCTGTGGCTCATGTTTATCCGTTTATATCGGACAGACAGGTAGAAGTATATCTACTCGAGCTAAGGAACATGTAAGATCATTCAACATTAAAAAAACAGATTCACAATTCGCTAATCACGTTATTAATGAATCACATAATATAAATTCAAACTCAGCCCCTAAATGTTTGCATCTTTGTAGTAAGGGTCGGAGAATGACGGCTTTGGAACAGCTAGAAATCAATAGACACCAATTATCACAAAGTATTCTTAACGAACAAACTAACATAATAGCATTGCCACTTGTCCAGCCGTTGCACAAAGGGGTGGTCTGATTTACTTCCAGAAGGATCACTTCCGTCCCACATATAATCTTATTGTCATAGACGCCTATTGTTTCATTTAGAATTTTGAAAATTTAGTGTCATTGTGTTAAAGTAACAAGCTAGGCCGTTGGAACAGGAGAGAGGATGTGTTGTGTGCCTTTTCTGCACAGCTATATATAGATAAGCAAATGTTAGTTTAAGCATAGTTCTGACGATGGCGTGAGCCGAAATAGCTATCAACTATATTTGTTAAAAATAATTTTGTAGAACTAAAGTACATTGCTATTTTTTCACCGTTTTATAATGGAGTGAAGTGAATGCCAATTCAATCAATAATATCAAGTTTCTCGCAAAGTGTGTTCAATTTCATTTTCTTTTTCAAATTACGACTGAGTTATGTTTTCAAAACGTTTATTAAACGTCAGAAATTAAATGGGCATATGTATTATCTATATCAATTTATATCTATGCCCAAGTTCAAAATACTGTGTCAACTGAATTATGTATACATAATTTAAAAACAACGAAGGGAAGAAGTGAGAAACAAACAACATTCTTTGCGGATGAATCAGGGTTGACAAAGGTGCACCATAATGCTATTTTTTTTTGGTTGTAAGTGTGAATGATTATAAGTCGAGCACTACCTGTATAGTGTTTGTACAATCGTCCATTCAAATCTACGACTAATGGTTTTTCTATGTTGGTAGTTGTTCATAATTCGTATAATAATAAAAATATTATGAAGCATCATTTATGTTTAATAAACATTTTTTAATTATGATAACATTGACTTAAATTAACATTATTTTAAACCAAAGAATTCCTTCTGATGTATACCACAATCCATTCAGTATCATTACTGGTTCTCTGGGAGTAATAAACATTCTGCTGACCCTGCCTGATTTAAAAATGTGGAACTGTTTTTTTCTCTCTATATAATTATTTTAATTTCACCGTCCAGTTTCATGAATCAACTATTTTTCTACACACAACACTCTGTTGATTCACATACTATATTAGCCTGCATATAACAAAAAATATAGTTTTTGCGTTTTAAATGAATAGTACATGCCGTAGAAGTGTACATACTGCATTTTTCCCTCATTCACGCTGTACTGTAGTGTTATTCATATTTCCTCATGTGTCAATGGAATTTATTGATTTGGCAATGTCTTGAAAATAGTAAAATTAATGATGTTTCACTTCGAAAAGGAGAGATCCGCCGGCACTTATGTTAATTAAGATACAAGTTATCCTCAACTTACGACTGTTTTTGTTACTGAAATTTGAGCACTAATTGATTTGGCAGTAAGTCAAATTTTATTTCAAATGTTTAACAAGTTTTTTTTCCATATTCCATTCTTGCAGGATGACGCAACGTTTTGCTACCCCTTATATTATTAATTCTCAGAATAGTAACTTGGTCCAGCGCTATTATTATTTGGGTAAAAGCAGTTATTAAATACTAAGCTTCAAATATTGAATCAGCTCCTTAGTCGTCCACGGGTTGCAAAATACTGTTGGCATTAAGGGTAAATTAACGACTTTAACTAGATTTTATAGATGTCCCTTTCAACAGTTTCACTGATTTTGACTTTATTATTCAAAATTGTAAGCCATGTCTGTTTACTGCTCTCATAATGATATGAGTTTTATTTTTAAATCTATGTCAATTCTTCCTTTGTTGTCAAATCCACTCCGTTTACCAGCCAGTATGGCAGCGTTTTCTTAAATATCCAAATCTAAAAATGGTCTGTCGACTGAATCACAATTAAAAAACAATGAAGGGTAAAAGAGAGTCATAAGTCGAGGACTGGCTGTATTCTAAGCAACCGGGTTCCTGCTGATAAAAATGTGATCATTTTTACATTCATTCATGAAACATTTGTTTGTTCAGTTTTCTTTAGACTTTGCATAACATACCCAATGAAAAGCAAGTTTTGGAAATTAAAATATTTCACTTCTAAACACTAAACATTATATGTTAGAAGTATTTTTTTAAAACTCCACGGCATTGAGGTGACAACTAATAAATAAATATTTGGCAGTGAACTGATTAATCCAAGACTCCGTAGCCTCGACGACTGCAAAATATACTGAAAATTGATCAAGTACCACTGTTCGAAAATTATTATGTCTAAATCAAAAGAGTTTAATTTCAGTTTTATTTATCTCGTATAATATTTCAGATAGAAGATGTCTTCACGTAAAACAGCTGGACGTCGCGGAACCACCAAGAAGCGTGCCCAGCGAGCAACTAGTAATGTGTTCGCCATGTTCGACCAAGCTCAGATTGCCGAGTTTAAAGAGGCCTTCAACATGATTGATCAAAATCGTGATGGATTCGTCGATAAAGATGACCTTCATGATATGCTCGCTTCATTGGGTAAGCAGTCATTTTTGTCATATCGTAAAAAATAGTTCGTCACTCGAAGGTTCGATTGAGTGATGCATTTTTGAATAAATTTATTCAGCTAACATTTTTTTTATATCTATAGCCATCTTTGATGAGTCAAATAATTGTTTTGAAATTTGAATATAGATATATTGCTTATTTAATTGCATATGTTTATAATAACAGGTGTGACTGCCATATGCTACTGCAGCCTAAGTTTATTTTGACCCGGTTACCTCATTTGATAATGAAATGTAACGTATACATTTTATACCGATATAATTCGAGTTAGTTTATTTATTGTTTTTTACATATATTTAAAAGCTGTCTTTAATTATCATATTAAAGTTTTGAATAGGATCACTACACATGCGGCACATTAATGTGTCATCTGTTACTCATTTTTATTTTATTCATTATAATTACTGATATCACAGATGCTGCATATAAAACACTAGTGATTTTCGTCATATTATTTTTCCCTTTGTTTCAAATAAACAACAATTTATATTATATGTATTTATAACACGTTTCAGTTATGTGTTTTTAAAAATTTTCTAACCATTCTCTCATTTAACCATAACTGCAAAAATCAATACATTTGTTAAACTCATTTTAACTCAGTGATTTGGCGGAACCAATTATCAGTGCTAAGTTAAAGATGAGCAATTGTATAAAATCATTATAAATCATTGATGTAGAATCCACTTGCAGTATTTTACTGACATTCTTTTCAGGTAAAAATCCGACTGAAGACTATTTGGAGGGTATGATGAACGAGGCTCCGGGGCCCATCAACTTCACCATGTTCCTTACTCTGTTTGGTGAGCGGCTGCAGGGAACTGATCCCGAAGATGTTATTAAAAACGCATTTGGGTGAGAAACCAGAAAATGATCAAGTCCATACATGGCAAAGTAGACTCATCTATTTTAAATACCACGTCACTGTACTTTCCGAATAAAGTTTAATCACTAAAAATATACTCAAAAAGCAAGTTACTCACATGCTTTTGAAGGTTTGTAAGTTAACACATTCAATGCGGGAAAGGTAGTAATACCCGTTATGCCGACTGCCGGTTAACTGCGGGAAGGGTAGTAATACCTTTTACATCGTCTGATGGTAAACGTTGGTAAACGTCGGGAAAGGTATTAATACCAGTTTTTTTTACAAGCATTTTAGTTTATCTTGCTTAGGAGGTTTAATATGACCTAGGTTTACATAAATGAACCATATTTATGAAACAGGGTGACCACAATCTATGTTTCATTTTTGGATATAAAAACTCTTCCATGTCAATTCTGCTTCATGCTGTGAACCACTTTCAGTGAGAATATAAATTTTAATTTCATGTGTTCCATCTACACTATAATCTGATAAAAGTATTCTTAATTAAATTAGTATTTTCATTAAAATAAATATGTAAAATTAAAGCTTTAATGATTATACAATATGAAAAATATTTTATTTTTTAAATGTGGAATATCAACATATAATTTAAATTAAAATCACAAAATACACATTATTCTGGAGGCTGTGTTCTAGAAAGTCTTGTGCCTCTATTTAAAAGAACATCTGTAGGTCATAAATTATGAAATAGTGTAAACCAGCTTGACATTGAATGCCTCACATTCACCGCCCATATATTTAACTGTTCTATACAAATCCCTGAGATTACCAATTGTTTTCTCAACTAATTGCTATGACAAGTTGCCCATAAAACAAACTTTTATGATGGTCAAAAATAAATGCATGAAGTACTGTGTGCCTAAATGTTGATTAGTAAAGGTCCTTTATTTTATCATATATATTGAAATGTTTTATGTCTGTAAGAAGTATTCTTTGCGGAAATATGAATATTTATTTAATAAACTGTTGGTACTATACTTGGTGAGTACCATATTGTAAAAAACACTTAAATATGTCGGGTATTTTAAAAGTTATGGCATTTTATGTAAAAATGTGTTTTTTACGCGTGACATTGATTTTTATGCCTGCATGAACCAATCAGCGTAGTGCGAATCTCACCCGCAAATAATGTGTTAATAATCTTAATTTAAATTTCACACCTACTTAAAGAGTTTACAATGCATTGGGTACATAATTTGTTATAACTTACAATATTATATAATAACATTTAAATACCGGAAAATTAATTTTAAGGTTTCAACTGTCACTTCTTTACGGAAAGGTGGATGATATTTTAAATAATAAAAACACTTTTTGATACTATTTCTACAATATATTTTATGTGGTCAACTGATGTTCATCAGTTGATAATTAATACTCATAATAGTTATAAAGCATTTTTTTTTTACTGTAAAATTGAATGTTTTTTAGTCAATAGTGTGAAGCACCACCTTTCTTGTATTGTTTATTATTGAAAAATTAAATTATTTTTTCATATGGTGTAGCTGCTTCGATGAAGAGAATAACGGAGTAATCAATGAGGAACGCCTCCGTGAGCTGCTAACCACAATGGGTGACCGTTTCACCGATGAAGATGTTGACGAGATGTACCGCGAAGCGCCCATTCGCACTGGTGGACTCTTTGACTATGTCGAGTTTACCCGCATCCTGAAGCACGGCGCCAAGGAAAAGGATGATCAGTAATCGACTTCAGAAGTGCAATTATCATTTCATTTATGGATTACATTCATATATTTACAAGCTGTCTTCCAAACATTAAATTTCCCTCAATTACATGCATATTTATGTATGTTTGTAAAAAAATTTAACTCAATATTGATTCAAATCGAAGTTGGAATATTTTACCCAATTTAGTGCATCACAAAAGTATTTTCAATTTTCTCACTTCTGTACTAATGTGGACAGTATATTATATCACACTACTTTCAAACAAAATGACAAATTTTGAAAAAGAGGGCGGTAGTCAAAGTGATACAAATTATTTTGATCATATCATCAATGATTCTATCGACAATTAAAAACCAATTACACTTGTTTCGAAAATGTGATTCGTGAATTGTCCCTTATTTTATTGTTGTTATGTAACGAGACATATTTTGATATTCACTGTAGGGTATTATTACTTGTGAAAACTTGAATTTTGGGTCAATATTGGAATTCATAGACTCGAGAAAAGTGCCTGAAAACTTTTTTTTTATATTTCTCTTCAGCATTGTTAAATAGGCAATTTTTATTTTTTAATGACAGCATAATTTGAAAGACAACTAACGTTGCAAACAATTGTTCTGTGCAACCATTTATTAAAAAAATAACAGTATTTAAAAATTATATGTCGAGTAACTATAAATTTTAATTAAAGTAGTTTTTTTTTTTTCTGAAGTATTGATGTGATCTGCAGCCAGATCCGCAATTCATGAAAAATTGTTATTTTTAAATTAAATAATTTATTCATCAAGGACTGCTAGGTCTTTTTTTGAAGAATTATAAATTCCTGTACCTTGTAAATCATTTTTTGGAATACACGATTCCAAACTATATTATTTTTGGCATTTATTTCTTGATAAGTATGTATAATTTTCTTTCATAATTTTTTGTAAATAGAGAGTAGAAATAAAAAGTAATAAAAAAAAAACAATACGGCCTTACCTTTCTCCAGCCTCTAAAATATTGAATACTTACTTTCTTGAATATAATGAGTTTGAAAAAAATACGTCAAAGTGTATATCTTTACATAGATTTAGCAACTTCTAAAATCTTTCAAAATTAAACAAAATTTGTTGGAGATATATTATGGAAACTTTCTCGTACTTTTAGGTTTGTATTTTTATATTTTATAATATATGTTTTTATCACTGGATTCGGAGTTTCATTTTTTTTTTAATCTATTTGTTTGACGTAACACGCTTTATCTATGGTGCACATTTAGAGAGGAAATGGATAAGGACAACCAATACAGTTCATTGTAACTTTCAACTAGACTGTGATAATTAACAAATAAAGAGATATGATGTAATTCTAATTAGACTAATTGAGCTTGTAAATCATTTTGTGCTGATATTTTCAATTGAATATTGCACAAGCGGTGACAATTGACAACTAAACACATATATATTGATCAATCCAGATAATCGAAAATGTGAATAGTCGAGGTTTTACTGTAATATGGACTTATAATGCATTTGTTTTTTCAAGATACTGTCCATAATTCAGCTGCTGAACCTAAATTTTTGGTAAGAATAGAGAAATGGGCTAGGAAAGGCAGTAAATGACTTCTCTGCAGTATAGAATCTGATTAATGAGAAAAACTGTAAGCATCATAATAGATAATAGTTAAGATCAATAGAAAAACTGAGATATTATAATGTAGGCAACACGATAGATTGGGGCACAACAATATATTTATTAAAATGCTAGATTTCGGTTCTTATATATCAATAACAGGTAGAAGACGAAAATAAATAAGTCATAAAAAACTGAATAGAATTAATTTTTACAATTTTGTATATTTATTTATATATGGTACAAAATTTGCAAATTATAAATTCATTGCTTTTGCGACGTTAACATATTTGAACATAAAATTTAACAAATACACAGCAAAAGTCAACCAAGTAAGCTCATGAAACATCTGAAAAATAGTATTCATCTGAACTCACTTTCGTCCACATGGAATATGTCAACATCCGAAGCAAAACAGTTGAACGTTGTTAATGCTCTTACCATTGGCAGACTGGTTCTACACTTTGAAAGAACAAATTATGTCCCCGATTTCTTAAAAAATTTATCCGAAACATACAAATTGATATTATTAAGGATGGCAGAATTCTCATTTTGGCCTTGGTTATTATTAGTCAAAAGAAATATGTAGCTAGATACATTTCTCTTCGATTTTTCAAGCTATAAACGTGAGCATACCTAAAAGAATGTCAGTTGGATAAAGCCACGGATAGTATCCTTATGCCCTCAAGTAAAGAAGTCTCAAAAAATATTTCTGAACCCTTCCACAATAAGGGTATATTTCAAATCTTCTGGGGCCCAAACAACAGACCCAATCTCAAGCCTACTTCGTATTAATGTATTGTACATTAATATCAAAATTTTAACACCTGAAAAGGCTCTCATAGTACAATACATAGGATTAAGCCCAACATTTGCAATACTTTGTTGCAGGTAGGTAATCCTAATGTGACTATTGAAGGTTAGTTTACTTTCGAGTTGTACTCCCAAGATCCTTCACTGATGAAATTCGCGAGAGACTTCGGCCAATCATTGAATAACGGATAAATAACATCTGCGACCTTCTAGTAAACGATAAAAGATTGCATTTGTCTATATCAGATTGGAGACGGAGACAATCATCAATTGTGACAATTTGCAAAAAAAGTTTCAAATCGTCAGCAAATAAGAAGATTTATCATTTTTTATTACGTTTATGATGTCATTTACAAATGTAGTAAACAGCAATGGTCCCAAGTTCGAACCTTGAGGAACATCAGAATAAGTGCAGAACAGTTAGGATTCAAAGACCGTGTATGTATCAAAGAAGGCAATCAACACCAAGGATTTTAATTTGTGCTGGAATCGTTTTCCATTTTCATACGGTTGAGTGAATAAATATGATAAAAAAAGATTGTAACTTTCATACTGTTTGATGTGGACAATACATCATAATATTTAAATCTAACACTACAAGTTAAAAATTAAAAATAATATCACATTGTTATTTAGGTTTTACAATACACCTGATCCTCCTTTTGTATTATTTCAAAATAATATATTATAGTTCAAGAAAAAGTACTGATAATTTATTGATGACTGACGATGGCGTGAGCCGAAATATTGTAGCTATCAACTATATTTGTTAAAAATAATTTTGTAGAACTAAAATACATTGCTATTTTTTCACCGTGTTGTACTGATAATTGTTTTTATTATTTTATCAACAGATATATTTGTTTTTAGACTATTTAAAAAAAAACAATAAAAAAATGTGTTGAACTGTTACTTATAAATACATATTTATTGTGAAGTGGTGATATTGAATAAATACATATTTTCGTGTTCATTGAATTTAAATCAAGAATTATATAAATTTATCATTTTTTGTGTGCATATGAAACTTGTGTAGCTAATAAAATATATATATATAATTTCGATTATTTTTTGAGTTGATTTTAAGCATTGGAACCTATTTACCATTTTGGTATGTTAACATTAGTTTTTTGCGTGGTAGTCTTTAGAACGAATCCCTGTGGAAAAGTGGATCAGGTGTACATTTCATTGTTTCAAAATCAACAAAACCTTGGTTAATTTCTCGCGACTTTTTACAATACATAAAAGTTTTCATGTATTTAATAAACCTCGGTAATGAACCCATAAATTAAACAGCAGGATCATTCTAGACTCAGTTCACCATACTTTCTTTACCATTCTTCTTCTTCCAAATCTTCCAACATTCATTGATTCAACTGGTATTGCCATGTAGCCCGTGGACTTCAATGTTGATTTGTGTTCCACACATATATAGTCAGTATATTCATTAATTCTAAAAAGAGAAAACATCTGGATATGGAAATAAATGAAATGAATATAAAATAGCAAATATTTGTCTTGATTTATCTGCATCACATTTATTTATCAAGACTAAAAACATGCTCTTTATTTGAACAAGATGGCAGTGCTAGAAATTCTGTTGTAAATTATAATTGTAACAATAGTTCAGGTGTAAATCTACAAAAAGTTCCGGTTAGTTTTCTATTACAGTTTTATTGACCGAATAGAAATTGTGAAAGAACAGAAAAATAAAAATTTTATAAAAAAGATGGTAATTACAAAGATGTTCAAATTTATACCATTATATATATATTGTCAAATGAAAAATTCTCAATCAATGTGATTTTAATTAATACTATTTCTCCTGAAGAACTAAACCACAATCAAGAATTATGACAACTGGTAATTTTGAGTATACAATATAATATCATTGACAAAATGAAACCGTGTGGTTAAACTTTCTCGTCGTTTGGAATTGAAGTTTTGTTTCCCTTTCGTTTCGTGATGTTCCGTTTGATCTTTAGGTGAACTAACTTGATGTGCGTTTGCATGGCAGCTTTCTGACGGAATGGTCGACTGCAGATGTCACAGACATGCGGCTGCTCTCCAGTGTGAATAAGGATATGGTTCATTAAAGTTGTTCTATACTAAAATGCATAAACACAGATAACAATTAAATAATATAAATCTATTGCCAGGCACTGTAGCCAAGTGATCTAAGAATGGCCTGTTCAATTAACTGAATAAGAAAATATTATTAGTGTTTGAGGTGCCAATTAATCTTATATGCCAACAAAATTTCTACAATTGCTACTTGCTGTTCAATTGATAAACATCTGTTTATGTGGAAAAGAGAGGGCAGGGCGTAGATAGATAGGGTTAGCGAACAACAAGTGGTTATTAACTTAGTAAAGAAATAAACAAAATATTTACCGTGAAAGCTTTGTCACAAAGATTACAGGCATGTTTCTTTGGGAGCACCTTTCCCTCATGCGTCCTTTGTCTATGTAATTTTAAGGCGCCTGACGTTTGAAACTTTGACTGGCACTGATCACATGCGTACTTATATATATGGAGATGCGAACACTCCACGTGTAATTTGAGTTTCAGGGCAGTGTCATAACGTTTTTCACATTGGTCACATTGAAATCTAAAACCATAAAAAACATCGTTGAAATTTTTAAGAATCAAAATATCCATTGGCTCGAATGTCATGTTCACATCAATTAAAAAGACCAAATTTGAATTGTTACAATTTTGTACGATTCCACATGCTTTTTCACTAACGACCCGGGTTTCGCCTTTTGGCATCTTCAGGCATTCTATCACACGGATGCAACAGAACTGACATAAAATAAACAGTTAGCATCGTCTATATAACAAAGTTATTATTAGCATCGTCTATTAACAAAGTGATTACAGAAAAACACTTACCTCTAGGCAAGCAGTACATTGCAGCTAAAACAAATTTAACAATATCAATCTAATAATAATTAGTTATTGAATGCCTGAAGATACCGAAAGGCGAAACCCTGGTCGTTAGTGACAAAATATGTGGAATCGTACAAAATTGTAACAATTCAAATTTGATATTGAAATTCCATCAATCACCTTCAGTCGATATCATAAATTACATTAAATTAAAAAGAGAATTATATTATGAAGAAGGGCGATAAATCTTCTCATAGTTGGTCAGTTTCAGGACAACACCGATTGTAAAGCTTTTTAAAAATTAGATATTCACAGGAATTATATTTATCTTATTGTAACCGATAAATTTATTGTAATATTGATTGGCTGTACATGATGTGTTAAATAGGAAACAGCTATACCGCCAATTAGTAGTGATTAATCAATTTTCATTACTAAACAGTAATAATTCATTGTGGTATTCATTACTTCAAATAGTCAGGGTTGGCATGGCGAGAAGAAGCATTCAAGTGATGTGTGAGAGACGCCTGCGTCTTGAAATTCATGTCACACTCTACGCAATAAAAGTCTCTCCTGTTGGAATGCTTCACAGAGTGAGCTTTGAGTCCGGTTTTGGTCGCAAAGCTGTAGTGACAGATTTCACATGCAAAATGTTTCACTCCGGAATGGACTCGCCTGCAAAAATATAAATCTTAGCATTGTGATAGTAGTATTGTATGTTTAATTCATTATGAACTAACTCATTAACCGCTGAGGCTGACTACTGTTTATTGATTGAATTGGCATTCACTTAGTAGAACTCCATTATAACACGGTGAAAAAATAGCAATGTATTTTAGTTCTACAAAATTATTTTTAAAATATAGTTGCTATTTCGTCTCATGCCATCGTCAGAACTATGCTTAAACGAACATTTGCTTATCAATATATAGCTGTGTAGAAAAGGTACACAATACATCCTCTCTCCTTTTTTAACAACCTAGCTAGTTTCTTGCTTGCAATAAAACTTAATTATTTTCCAAAAATTGTAAATGAAACTAAAAAGGCGGCTATGTCAATAAGTTTACATGTGGCACGGAAATGGTCTATTACGGAAGCAAAGCAGAGGGTTAAGTAATGGAGAAGACAATATATTAGTTTGTTTGTTAAGAATCCTTTGTGATAGTTGATGTCTATTGATTTCCAGCTGTTCCAAAGCCGTCATCCTGCGACCCTTACTACAAAGGTGCAAACACTTAGGCGCTGAGTTTGAATCTATATTATGTGATTCCTTTATAACGTGATTAGCGAATTGTGAATCTGTTTCTGACTATTGTTGATGATTGACAAAATATTGAATTGATATTTATCAAAGAAACACTTACGTGACATGGTCGAGCAGGTTGGATTTGTCTTTAAAGATTCTAGGACATTGGGTACACTTATATGGCACGGGCTGGTGACTTCTAACATGACGATAGTGAGATGTAGGGGAACTATGAAAAGAATAAATTATCTATTAGAAGTGATAAAATCAAACAAAGGGAGGTGTATGGCAATAATGAACCCATAATTATTATCACTTTTAAGGTGTTAACTGTCACTTCTTGATGGAAAGGCATGATATTTTAAATAATAAAAACACATTTTTTAGTACTTATTTCCACAATATATTTTTTGATCAGGACCGGTTTCGCTCATCGCGAGCATTATCAACTGAATTCATCAGTCGATAATGCTCGCGATGAGCAAAACCGGTCCTGATCAAAAAATATATTGTGGAAATAAGTACTAAAAAATGTGTTTTTATTATTTAACATAATTATTATATTAACATTGTAAAAAAACATGTTTCTCACTTGCTAATTTTTCCACAAATCTTGCAAGCTGGCGAACGAGACAGTCCTCTGTGCTTGGCTACGTGTTGGGCCATCGATGATCTTCCAGACAGAACTTTCTCGCATTGTTTGCACTCCAATCTTTCTTCATGTACCGCTAGGTGATGATTGCGTAGACTGTGAAGTGATACGTAGCGCAGCTGGCAGATTCCGCACACAAATGAACCAGCAGACTAATAATGAAAATTATAAAAAAGGTTTTATAATTAATTTGGAATATCTCTTTAGACCATGACCGCCTGCAAGATTCTTTTTCTTTTGGCAGATCCCTTTGCTTCTTCCCATCTTATTCAGGAGAGCAATAACTCCAGTACATGGATGGTAATTAGTGATTTTCCAGTAGGAAAAGAAGGTTTTGGTTGCAAGAAGATTTAACTAAAATTTAACCTCTAGTGATGAGTGTAGTTATGAAGATAGCAGATAGCATAAGTTATCATATTAAATAAGAATGCTAATTAAACTTTCTGCATTAATTACCCAGAATGCTTTCATATAAAATTATTCAATAAATACACTATGAAAATTTCACGATTTGTTGAATGAACTATCTTTTGATTAAAATAAAACAACTCTTTTCTTAAATCACTAAACTTATTATCATATCATTTTGATCGATAATTGATTTTTCTAACCCTTTAAATTTATGGTGATCTCCGCCAGGTCACAAATCAGTTTGAAACTACATGCCAAGCTTCATGCTGAACTTCACACTGAACATTGCACCAATTTCGCGGAATTGCAATGTGACACTCCATGACACGTGACAGTAATAGCGCTTGTTCATTTAAGTTTGATTGGTGGCTTCGATACATCACGGTAATAGCGAATTACGAGTGAGTTATTTGTCAGGGATATATTTGTGGAAGTGATTGTGACAACATAGGACATTTCTTTGTGTTTTTTAATGTTGTGAAATATTCCTAATGCATCTGGCTTCCATAAAAGCCAACCCAAATATTTTTTTAATGCTCTATTTTTAACTCTATATGGAAAGAAAGGACAAATTTAATTTGTATGAACAGCCGAGTGGAAAGGGTTAAGAAAGGAAAAAAAAAAAAAAACTATTTTAAATTTTATCTAAATTATGGGGTACCTCTTTGTGTTTAATCAAATGATTTTCTAATGTGAGTTCGTGGACAAATCCTTTGGCACACATCTGACACTTGTACGGAGCTTCTAAATAGCGCTTTGAAGCTCTTGCTGCCTCCAATTCAGCCATCTGCTCTACGAGAGTCAGTTTTACAATATTAACACTGTCCTCATCAAATGGGCAGTAGATATCCGTTGGTGACCTTTTACCGTTACTTTTCTTTGCACTGCTACGTTTAGTTTTCATATTATTCTTCAGTGCTCGCCTCTGAAGACTATTTTCAAGAGCCCGCTGTATATCTGTTTGTCCAGGCAACTTTTTCCTTTTTTTTTTTCGTTTCGAACCTTTGGCATCGTTGATCAACAAAGAATTATTTTCTTGTATTTGAATAATAATTTCATTAGGTTCATCCTTTATGTTTGCTGAATTCAATTCTGGCGATAATGCGGTATTGAATTCATCTTCAAATATTTCGGAATCTTCTTCAAAATACCGCTTTGCTTCTTTCGATTCTTCAGGCATACCATCTTTACTCAATGGATCCATCAGCAACGAATCAATAACAAAAAAATCGTTACATATTGCTTCATATATTTCTTCAGGACAAGTATGATTATTTTCATCATCAGGGTAGCAAAGTAAATTGTTTTCTTTGTGCATTGAAGGTATATTTTCTTCGGATTTTATTGAGTATAAATGATTTGGCGTATCTTGGGAATTTTTACTAATATCGAAGTAGGATTTGGGTAGTTTGGATGAATCATTACTGGACAGAAGTTTTTTCCTCTCTTTTCGAAGATTATTTAAATCAAACTGCAAAATAAAAAAAAGGAATTAGTCAATGAGAGAATGATATACAAGCTAGGCTTTGAAATCCATACATTTCCTGCATCGGATGAATTCCAAATTTTACAAACCTGTCCATTATTACTTTTGGTTCTCTGTAATAATTGCGATAAAATTCTGTTGGCATGAAGACATTTATTTTGAAAACTCACACATTCTATTAAAGATTTTAAGCACCCTTCACATAGCTTATGAGGTAACTTGCTTTCTTTTGGAATCTGTAATGAATAGAATAAAAGAAATGTAACATCTACTCAAGGGTGGCTACATCTAGCTACAAATTTTTACTTTTACAATTAAAAAACCCTATAACAAATTATTATGACTTTTTATGCCGATATTATATGTTAATTGTATTTCATATAAATTATCAGCATCCTTGATTCTCATGATGGAAAATGTAAGATTATTTTTTGTTAGAAAACGAGTAGCATGTTTTAACACTTATATAAGGGACATAATCAATTAAGTCAACAAAATGGGCTTGAAGTTTCAAAATTGTTGACATGGGTGAGGGAGGGAATTCAAGATATGTCGACGTCAACAATATTGATGTTTTGTATATGTATTAAAAAAATCAAAAATATTAGTGAGTATGCACACAATCGCTCGCCTCTAAATATAGAGTCTGAATTAAAATTTAACTGTGGATCTTTTTATTTCCTAAATTTTATTTTTATTCAAAAGCAAACCATAAAAAAAAATCTTATTTTTTGTAGTGTGCAATATTTTTTGACTAAATTTCATTGCGAAGTTCACTGAATCTGACTGAAAAAACTGAATGAGTGTTGTTAACACAGGGGTGTAAAGGGCCGAAAAATTGTTAAAAACTCACTTTTTGAATTAATGAACGTCCCCTTATCTAATTTGCATAATACATTAATGAAAAAAAAATATAAAAATATATTGTATTAGCTGCTAAATTGCCTACAGACAAAAGATTTTGATAAATCACTTACTACTATGTGAGATATATTTGTAAAATATTGGTAGAGTTTGCCGTCAATGGGCGATAATTCTTTAGCCGAAATGATTAGACATCCTCGGCAAACATTTTCTCTGAATTCGAGTATTAGAGATGCCATATTTTCTTAACTCATTTCTTATCGTGATTTCTTTATCGATTCAAACTCGTTTCGGCGATCAACAGTGTTTTGACAGTTCACGGGAACAAACATAGTGCCACAGATTATAGAAATAAATTCTCAATATGCACTGTGTGTATATTAGTGAGTAATAAGTTGGACTTTCTTTGGGCGATAACACAATCGGTGTCTTTTTGAGATTCAATCAATATCATGGTTTTTAAGACAAATCATTCACTCATTAATGTATCCGGGAATTATTAAGGTTGATGATTATATTTTTAATGAACTGGAAATCATTAGTAAAATTAAAATGCCTGAAACATTTACTAAATATAGTTGTTTTAATAATTCGATAAAAAGAAACAACGTTCTGTACAATAAATTGTATTTATTCTTTATAATTTGGAGCCTCTGAACTAAAATTGAAAACTTCTTATTTTTATAACAAAAGCTGATCTAAAGTTAATTTTAAGTTTTTTTTCGTCTAAAAAAGCATATTATAAAAGGCCAAATCTTATCGTTCATATCTAGAAAATATTGTTTAAATAAGATTAATATAAAAATAGTGATCTCGCAGAACAACGTAATAGTGCAGTATTGTGTATTTTGGTATGACACTCGATCAAAACAACACAATACGCAGAATCGCATAGCTCACCTGTAAATGACATATCGCGGCCATGACAGTTATGATGTTGTCAAGGTGTGATGCTAAAGTGATTTGACAATGACTGAGACACCAAATAATGGTAATTTCCAAAAAATAATCATTTGAAATGGTTGCCGTTAATAATTTGCAAGTTTACGTTACTTTTTTCGTGTTTCAGATGATTGTTATTATGTTTTATTAAGGAAAACATCCACTGCACAATTTTGTGTGGGCGATAAGAGTATTAGTCAATTGTCTAGTATTTGATTATTAAAATGTGCAAGGATAATCCAATTAAGAGATTTTTGGAACACTTCTTGCCGTTTAATTCCACTTTTGGTATATCGGTGAGTATTTTATGCAGATTTTTTGTATTTTTAGTTGCCAATACAGAGACGGAAGATGGGGTGTGTTCTGGTTGTTTAAATCAACTAACCGATGAAGATTATGTCTCCGCACTGGGGCAGGAGTGGCATATGGAGTGCTTCAGGTTTGTGTTACACATTTTTCTCAATAACCCTAAAATTGACAAAGATGCTGTACAGAAATGTTATAATATTGTTGTTAATTTATGATTTCCTTCATCGGATTGTATAAATTTACTTTTAAACCCTTAACATATTATCATAAATAGAGCAAAAGACTGGTAAAACTTGGTTTATTTGTCTTTTTTTATATATGCGCCATGTTATTATTTTTACATCTCCATTAAATCTGTTAACCTTGTGACTGCTAATGTCTCAACTATTCAGATGGCTGAAACCGACATTCAAAAATATCTCAGAGACAAGCGAGATTAAACTTTGGTTTGGTTACAACATATTTAACTAGTTAAATATAACCTGATTTGTCCCAATAATCTTCAGAAGCTTGGTTAACACAGACAATATTGTATTTGTCAACAATAAATGTCTTTGGAGTGAATTTTGTTTCCAAATATGAACTTTCTCAAAAAAAAATATTTTTCTGAGTTTATTAGAAGAGAATTATTCCGTGTGCGTATGTGTTATTTTGTTTTTACTATTTCAACTTGCAGATGCTCAGCCTGTGATGCCGCTCTGTCGTCATGGTACTTTGAAAAAGATGGCCTTCTTTTTTGCCAGGCAGACTACTGGGCGCGCTATGGAGAATCATGCCAGCAATGCACTCAGGTTTGCATTTTCAGTTGTATCCACTCAGCATATGATGTAAACAGCCTCTACAGAGAATCTCGAGATCTCACCCTCCTTAATCCGTTCCACGCGATTTTTTTCATACAAATTTAATTTGTCCCTTCTTTCCATGTAGAGTTATAAATAGAGCAATAAAAAAATATTTGGGTTGGCTTTCATGGAAGTCAGATACATTAGGAATGTTTCACATTAAAAAACACAAAGAAATGTCCTATGTTGTCACAATTACTTTCACAAATATATTCCTAGCAAATAACTCACTCATAATCGCCATTACCGTGAAAAATCGAAGCCACCAATCAAACTCAAATGAAAAAGCGCCATTACTGTCACGTGTCATGGAGTGTCACATTGCAAGGCTGCGAGATTGGTGCAAAAATCGATGTTTTAAACATTTAAACCTAGTACTTTTGACAAGCGTATGGAGGTGGCAGTAGCAGGACAAATTAGGTCATATTTTGAAATCAAAATCAGTCCTATATGCAAAAGAATGCCTGTATTACCAACATTTGAAAGCTCGCATCTCATACCTTGAGACGTTAGTGTGAAAAGGATTAAGTACACACATTGGACTACAAGTCCATGCAATAAAGCCAATGTGAACTGCAACACTGCCTCTCCAGACTGGGACTTCTCTCTTAGTGTGGTGCTAAATTGTGAGAGAACTAGTAACTCAAGACACTTGACGGTATACATTAGAAATGTTACTACACAGAAAGATGGCTATCTGCTTAAATAGTTGACAGTGCCGCTATGCAGTCGCAAATTGTGGCACACCAAGTATTTTGTAGTTATATTATTTTGGCTCATTACCTCAAATACACATTTTATTTCTCTATGAGCTTTTTTTGTCAGTTTATGTCTCTCTAATTGTTTCCTGATTTATTTTTAGATAATAACTGGCCCTGTAATGGCAGCCGGTGACCATCGATTTCATCCGGAGTGCTTTCGCTGTGAGTTGTGCTCGGCGTTTATTGGTGACGGAGAAGCGTATGCACTTATTGAAAGATCTAAATTGTATTGGTAATTGCCTTTTATTTAATATCTCAAAATAGTAACTCTGTAGTATTTTTTGTTGGACGTCCTGTCTGGGCTTTAGCCGATTGCTTGGTCCTTTATTTTCAGTACCAGTTTGGTTAAGAAGACTTAAAAACATTTCAGAGATCAATAAACTATGCACTATAATAAAAATTTCCTGCTTAGAGACAAAAAAGTATAGAAAATCATGGATATGTTTTTATATGTTGTATATTGATATTTGTGTGATTTTTTTTTCAGTGGTTCATGTTATGAGCGCGTGATGCGGCCGCTTGGCAGAAGCGGTGTCGGTCGTCATGCGATTCAACTCGTAGAAGTACCTCCGAGAAGTTCATTTCCCTCTCTCTCACCGTCACCCTCTCCGTGTCTGATGCCGCCTCTCTTGAGACTGGCTCCAGATCCTCACAGAGGGCTCACAATTAAACAGTAAGTTCTGCTATAGTATTGTAACAAATTAAAATGTGTGTTCTCTTTTATCATATTTATTGTAAATTGAAGAGCAGAGATATAAACCCTATACCCTGGATCTCAGAAAAATGTTGGAGTAGAATTTGATCCTGTAGCCTTTCGGTTACTGAGCTGGTTTTCCACTGCAGGTGACTGGCAATATTCTTGAAAATCAAAATTACATTGTTACTTTTGACTGAAATCTTTCTGATGTTTTCTCGCTTATATCTTTTATTGATGTCCACCAAACTTTGTTGAACTGGGTCCCCAATAGATCACAGAGCTGAACTATTTCAAAAATATTGGATGGAGATTTTTGTTCATTTTTGTATACATTTCGCAGACTGTTGTACGCAATGCAGGGAAAGTTGGCAGCACTGGTACGGTCTCTAGTGCAAGCGACGCTATCTTTTTGTCTCCAGGTCACAAAATATAGGTACAATTCAACATACGTCAATGCAAGCACATTTCTTTTCCTCTTTTGTGCACGCAGATTTATCTCTTGTAGGCTGGTTTTGTGGGTGTATTTTTTTTGTTGTTTATGGAACATTTTTTCCATGTTTGCTCTCAATGTAGAGCATATGGACCGTTATTTTTATTTGTTCCGTAATTTAATTATTCTTAAACATTTGCACAATCTTTCACTGTCACCATTTTGTATTTTATCTACCAAAAAGAGAATGTTAAATTGAGAAACGGTTAACCCACAAAAATGTGAATGGTCAGCTTACATCATTTCAATGAAATAGATTCCATTATTTATGAGGTACAGAAAGAAACCCGGGGGGCTCACTTTTGAGAAAACCTCATCAAATAAAGTATGTGGCAACAAACTGAAATGACATCAACGACATCTTCTGCATGCTGATTTGACTTCTGCATAAGAAAGTGATGGAAATTATTTATATACACAGACAGGTCAAAGTGCAGTTGCATACAGAATTTGAACTTTTCAAATTTAAATAGCATTTTACAATAAAGTTTTCAGATTTTCGTGATTAGGTTTTCAATAAAATCAAAATCATTTCAAGTCTTCATGAATCGGTACGTAAATGGAAAGTTGACTGGTGTTTTATTCATTGGGTCAACATTGATTGAGGCGAATTATAAAAGTTTTGTAATACGGCAGTCTGTTACCTGAACCATAAATTAAATTAACATTTGTAATATTGTTTAGAAGTGTTAATTAAGTCATTGTGACAATTTTATGATTTGTACATACTGCTGCTATAGTAATATATTTTTTTTAATTTACATTGGCGTTGCATGTTACATAGAACTATTAAACTGTATTGGTCATTAAAAATGTTGGAGCATAGTACTTAATTATTTTATAATGTTTCTTATTGTTTCATATTTTTGCACGCTTTTATTCTGGTTTGTTTGTTTTCTTTTTTTTTTATAGCTCTTGTTTGTTGCCTGCGTTATTTGCATGTTGATTTCATATTACCTGGAGACATTGAACATGTTCAATTTCTTATCTATAGTCTAATATCTTTTTACATTTTTAACCATGTATAATTGTGTAGAACTTTCGGTGTGCTTGTTCATTAAATTGACCGCCAGTTGGTGGTGGTTGCAGAAAAGTGACAAAAAGTTTATTAAGAAAAAGAAAAAAATGATTATACTAAAATATTTCAACATGACTCAAAAAAAAGGTTAAACAAGTTCATTGATAATTATTTTCAGTGTCGATGTGTCTTGCGGTCTAATGGCTCTGCATATTGGAGACAGAATTTTGGAAATCAATGGAACTCCTGTAAAAGACCAGCCTATCCCGCAAATTGAACATCTCATATGCTATTCAGATACGGTTCTTCAGGTATTTTTTATTTCGTTTTGCATATTTTATATTATATTGTATATAGCTTTTGAAGAAATTACGTTCGACTAATTTCTTCATATATAGATAAGCGAATGTTAGTTTAAGCATAGTTCTGACGATGGTGTGAGCCGAAATAGCTATCAACTATATTTTTTTTCAAATAATTTTGTAGAACTAAAATACATTGCTATTTTTTTCACCGTGTTAAAATATCATGCCTTTACATCATGAAGTGACAGTTAACACCTGAAAAGTTACATTTATTAATTTTTACAGTTAACTATCGAGCATGATCCTGACAGCCTTGCCATAAAGAATCCTCAGCATGTGTTGGAATCTGCGGGAAAAATTCAAAATGTCACCCACTCGGTTGCCAATTGTGAAAAATCCCCTTGGAAAGACGAAGAAAAGATGCAGACGAGTGCTGCTAGCAGTATAACAGAGAAACTGCTAAAGATTTCGGTCGAGCCGGATATTGCCTCTAGTGGGGAGAAGATAAATAAAAACTGTATCGTAGGTAACTTGGAAAAGTGTGAGAAAGTGGATGCCAAAGGTTGCGAAGATGCTGCAGAATTGAATTGCAAGAGTGAACGTGAAAAGGAAGGCACAATATATGTTAAAAATAATGCCAAATTGCCGCTGATACCTGGAGGTAATATATATTGAATCATACTTTATATTGTAGGTGTTTTAACATTTTTAATAGTCAGGGATGACTAACAAAGACCCACAGTCCAACATTGACTTTAATCTCTTCCACGCTAACGCCCCGACATATGGGACGGCAAAGTCCTGTACGCGAGCGCCCCAGACGTTGGGACGCGAACATTCAAACGTCGGTAACGCAGGCAATCTTTTGCATATAGGACTGATTTTGGTTTTAAAATATCGCCCAATTCTTCCTGATACTACCACCTCCATGAACTTGTCAAAAGTATTAGGTTTAAATGTTTAAATCATCGATTTTTCGAACCCTTCAAATTTATTCTGACCCCGCCAAAGTAACATATCAGTTTGAAACTGCGTGCTAAACTCGCATCTAACTTCGCACTGAACTTTGCACCAATCTCGCGGCATTGCAATGTTACATTCCATGACACGTGACAGTAATGGCGCTTGTTCATTTGAGTTTGATTGGTGGCTTCGTTACTTCACGGTAATGGCGATTTACGAGTGAGTTAATTGTTAGAGATATATTTGTTAACGTGATTGTGACAACATAGGACATTTCTTTGTGTTTTTTAATGTTGTGAAACATTCCTAATGTATCTAACTTCCAAAAAAGCCAACCCAATTATTTTTTATTGCTGCATTTATAGCTATATGTGGAAAGAGAAAATTTTGAAAAACAGCAATGCGGACAGATTTGGTTTGTATGAAAAACTGTCGTGCTGATCGGGTTAAATACTTGACTCAATTTGTCGTTTTAAAGCATACAAATCATCCAATTGTCAATGAGAGTGCTTGTTAAATGTTTCCGACTACTTGCATGTCTACATTATTATCTTTTGTTTATATATATATATATATATATATATATATATGTATATAATATCTTTTAAGATTTTGGGATATTAATTTTTCATTTCATCTTTGTGTCGTCAGAAATATAATTAATCAAATTGCATCTTGCTGGTAAAAATGTACAACAATATTCCTTTTTTTTAGGTTATGGGAGTCGGGATAGGGCGTTCAGAAGACGAGCGGTGGGTGAAGAAGCTCTCCGTGGAAGACAGGCATGGAGGAAGGCAGCTGCCAGACGCCACTTTACTCCACTAGGAGATAAAGAAAGGAGTTCCAGCATGTCGAGGCTTCTTGATGGGTGCGATTTGAATAATTTATATAATCCAATCGCTTTTCTAATCTAATTACTTTTATGTTGTTCACTGTCACTTCTTGTTGAAAAGAGATTGTATAATAAATAATGAAACACATTTCTAGTTCTGTTTTCACAATTTTATATTTTCATGACGCAGGTTTTTAATGGTTTTGCTTAGTGTAAATATGATCAACTGATACAATAAAAATTATTGATAAAGTTATTTATGCAAAATTTTGGGTTAAAAAAATGTGTTAAATTTTTTTGTAATCATCTTTTATCATTTCTGAATAAAACAGTTTTTTTTAGTGTATTATTTTTTTATTTGTGTCATCGACAGGCAACACAAAAATATTGCAAACTGTTAAAATTACAATTGAAATAAATACCTTGAACGTAAGTTTGTGTAGAATAATTTATGATATCGACAAAGGGTGCTTGATGGAATTTCAATACTAAATTTGAATCGTTGAAGTTTTCTACAATTTCTCATGTTTTGTCACTTATGACCCGGGTTTCGCCTTTTAATATCTTCAGGCATTCTATCACACGGATGCAACGTAACTGATGTCAGTCAGACGTCGAACATGTGGAATCTTACAAATTTTTAACAATTCAAATTTGAATGTAGAATGTTGAAACTTGGTTGAGAGATTCAATATTCAAAATTTTTAATTAAAACTTGTGATGGATCAGTTATCAGTTGAAATTAAAAATTAAAAACCACATGAATATGCAATACATGTGTATTTATTTTATTTATGTTGCATTATTTCAGTTCTGCGTGTGAGCACTCAGAGTCATGCGAAGGTGGGGGAGTGCTCTGTGACTTGTCAAGGACGAGATCTTTCCGAGTAGATGCTCGTCCTCCACCGACTGTGTTCAGAGCAGCTGATCTCTTACAGGTTTGTTTTACTTGATAATTTTCTTTACTACTTTATAGCTCTTCGCTCAAGTCAATTCGAGATCCAAAAATTATTAATTCAATTCAAAATGTGTGTTATTTTTTACAGGGTGAACTTCTTGGTAGTGGATTTTTTGGTCAGGTTTTCAAGGTTACTCATCGAGATACCAATGAAGTGATGGTCCTCAAACAACTCTACAGGGTCGATGAAGATGCCCAGAAGAACTTCTTGAAAGAGGTTTGATTACAGAATTTATTTATTTCTTTTTCCACAACTCGAAATTTTTTCAATGCGTTTAATCTCCCTCGATTGCGATAGATTGTTTATAATAAACATATAAACTATAGCCCTTCACACTGCTGGCTTACATGCTTTGCTTATTTTTGTTTATAACAGTACTTTTAAAAATTGAGGTAGGCTATTCTTTTTCAAATTAGTGTTTTAATACTATTTTGATTATGGCTCTCTAAGAAATATGTTTCAAAATAAAAAAAAAAATTTGTTATATGTGTATGCAAAAGTATTTTTGATTGTTGAAATATATACTTTTTACTTAGGTGGCGGTCCTGCGTTCACTGTCTCATCCCAACGTACTGCGGTTCATCGGCGTGCTGTACAAAGAGCGCCGGCTGCATCTGGTAACAGAGTTCATCAGCGGTGGCACTCTCAGAAGCTTATTAGAGGGACCGAGGGCACCTCCGTGGGCTGAGAGGGCAGGGTACGCCCGAGATATCGCTGCCGGCTTGGCCTACCTGCATGCCATGAACGTTATTCATAGAGATCTTAATTCACACAACTGTTTAGTCCGAGAGGTAATATATTACTGTATCATGTATACCATGTCCAAATTCACTTAAAAAACACTTAATAATAGGCTGCCATGTGTTATCCGTCTGAAATATGTATACTACACAATTATATAATAAATGCTTGCAAGTCCTACAACATTGAAATCTTTAGAAGACAGGGCTTGCAAATCCAATTTTATGTGCATGGGAATCCTGATTTTTCATTTATCAAGAAAAAAAACCAATTCAAATGAAAAAATAGTCTGGCATGATACTTCTTCTAGTCTGCATGGTCTTCAAAATGTATTTGACTTTGTTTCTTCCAGGACAAAACTGTGATCGTAGCTGATTTTGGACTTGCTCGAATCGTACGAAGAACGGGGGTTTCTGGGAGTCTGGAGCGGTCTCAAAGAGGCTCAGCACGAGAAAGAAAAAAACGTTATACCGTACGCTTTACTATTTTTTTAGTTGAAACTTTTTAACGGATTGGTAGAATATACTTTAAAATTTAATGCACACTTAACTAAAATTTTGTTTGAATAATTCTGCAGTTCTTTGTGGATACTGTAAAACATCAAAGCCAGGAGATTTTTTTGATGCATTGCTAGTCTATTTGATGCAATTTTTATACTATTTGCAAGCTTTCTTGAATGTAAATTATATGAAAATGCATGATTTTTTGCATCCTTTTAAAATTTTAAAGCACTTATTGAGTTTAATTAATATTTGAAGCTTGTGGAATGCCTTGAAAAACTTTTTAAAGTCAAGGTATGGGGACATTTTAATCCAACAATATGTATGATATGACTCCTTATTTATTCATTAAGGAATGCATGTAAAGTGGATGAAGTAAAAGAAAAATGAATTGACATAGGGTGCTAGCTACATTGTTTTGATTGAGATGAAACATTGGTGTTACATAATACACTATAAGTGTGTTTTTATTATTTAAAATATAAGTTAAATAAAAGTTAAGGTACAAATAGATATGCGACAATGGCAGTTAGTATAAACTCAATAATTAATTTTAAACGATTTTAACACCTCAGCAATTTGTGGTTGTAAATAGTCATTGAGCAAAAGTTGTAGGTGTATTCGAATATGAAAATTTTTGTTATTGTCATAGCCTTAATATATTTATTTACTTATATATACATGTTACAAAATAATATTCAATATCTTACTTGCAGGTTGTTGGCAATCCTTACTGGATGGCTCCTGAAATGATGAAGGGAAATGTTTATGACGAGAAGGTGGACGTCTTCTCTTTTGGAATTGTGCTTTGTGAGGTGAGTCATATATCTGACACCTGACCACACATGTGAATCAAAATTCTACAAAAAGAGATAATCACATTTTTCTCAATTACAAAATCTAAAGATAAATGCTTTTTTTTCTATTTGACAGATTATCGGTCGAGTCCATGCGGATCCTGATTTTTTGCCACGTAGCTCGGATTTTGGCTTGAACCAATCACTTTTCCGAGACACTTTCTGCCAAGGATGTCCTGAGCATTTGTATAGCATAGCATTCCTCTGTTGCAATCTCAACCCCGATAGAAGGTTTGTCTTTTTTTATACATATTGTTATTAGAATCAAAGGGACCTTTAGTTATAAGATGATGGCAGGTTACGTTCTTTATCTGATCTGGAATCTAAAAGTGCATATTTATTTCAGCCCAGATATTTTGTGTTGAATTAATATTACAGCAATGTTAACTGTTTGCTTTTTTTTTTATCCATGTGAGTATCCATCGTTACCAAACAGCATCCAATAATTCTGTTGAGAATTTTACAAACTAAGAAAATGGCATGATTGAGGCAGTTGAACCTACCCCTAACAGTGCTGACGTTTTAACATGACTACTACTGACTACTGAACGCTGCCTTTCAAACCATTTTATTGCCAATATGCAAGTCTTGAAGCTCAATATGCATCTTTAAACTCTACCAGGTACCATGATTCACTACCGTGAAGCAAAATTGGTATAATAAACCGTCAATCAAATGTCGTTTCAGTTTCACCAAGTACAGTCACTGTTATATCATCTTCAGGGGCTAGGTGTCAGTTTTAACTCTTCATTCAATATTCCTACAGGCCGCCATTCGAAGTGATGGAAGTGTGGTTAGAGGCGCTGACAATGCATCTGTCGGTGCAGCGGACTTTGCCTCAAGATCTGTTGACGGATATTTTGCAGTACGCAGGACCTCCTGATCTCCCTTCTCCGACCCCGACAACTTCCCCCTCATCATTACCATCCGACCAGAAGAGACTGCGAAGAAACGAGGAGACTGACTCTCCGCTTCCCACTCTTTGCAAGGTATGAAATTCATTATTTAAAAAAGCGATGATGATTTTGATCTTCAGTTTTCAGAACATTTTTGGATATAGCACATCCACAGTAGCACATAGCCATATTGTTTCATAGGGTATACAGTAAAAATAGTAATGTATTTATTTTATGAGAAATATAAAATATTTGATGGTGACAATATTAATAATTCTTGCCGACCTCTACAAGCACTGACTTTGTTATTTCAATGAAACTCTACTTCTTAAATGTCAATTTGATTAATATTGAGGCGATACATTATTTTTTGCATTATTTATATTATGCTTTAGTCTTAATATAGAAACTTTTATTTATTGATAAATGGAGGCGATTTCGAAAACATGAATGTCTGCTGTGCACATTTCATCATAAAAATGGGACCTAGTAAAAGTGATTAGGCGTTACTCCCATCTAAGACTCATTTTCCTTTTTTAACCTTTTCAAAAGAAGAGTGGTTGAGCAAAACTGTATAGTAAGTAGACATCTTGTTAAGAAGTTTCATTTATACAATTCCATCATAATTCTATATGAAAATTGGGATCAGACATGGTTTAAATACATATTGATGAGTATTTATATTCTTTCAGTCGAAATCTGGCGATGTTTTGGAACTCGAAGCTATTGCAAAGACAGCGTCCCTTCCAGACACAGTGAAGCTGAGAGGTTTGGGTCCCAAATGCATTTCCGCTAGTCATCTCTGTCTTCCGAATAAGACCGTGGAACAGGGAGCCACTCTTAGCAAGAGTCAGAACGCGCTCGCTTCCACGCCTGCTGGATACATCCTGAGCACCGACGACAAGACCATAAATATCACGAAAGTTGACGACGTGAGAGAGTGGCTCGATCGACCGATCATCCTGCGGCGGAGGGAGATTCCCAAAGAGACGTCAGCTGAAAAGCGGCAATCGGTCGACGATTCCATCGCTGAATCCGAGTTCCAAAATAAAGCCCGGAAGATTGTGTGCGAAGGGACATCGCCGACAGGCAGTGATTCTTACAAAACTGTCAAAATAACTAACAATAATAATGCAGCCTTTGCAAATCCAGAATTTGAATTCAAGAAACCAGATCTTGATGTCGTTAAAGTGCTCAAGTCCAAAAGTCATAATTGTAATACCAGTTTTGAAGCGGACGTTGACCAAACTGACACTCCTAGTTATTTGAGAATACAATCGGTTGAAGAGCTAGAAACCGAAAATAAAATGGTCGTCGACGTTCCTCAGTCGTTTCGAAGAAATTTCTCCATACCTGATCGCCTACTCGATGAGAGTAGTGATTCCGATGATCTGTCGGATGAAGTGAAGTCGAAAGTCAGGTCTCCTTCGGCATTTAGAAGGATTTTTAAGAACGAACCCAAGTCTTATACTGTGAACCCGGAGCAGACAAAACAGTCAAATGAAAATGGCAAAAGAAAGACACAAATTACAAATAATATAAAAATGCTGCAGCAAAATTTCGAAACAAATGAACAGGAGCAAAGAGTTCCAGAAAAATCTCCATGTAAACCTTTTAATATGCTCGCGAAAAAATTAATGTCACCGAAACTGGGCAGAAAATCTATATCGATTAACAAACCCCTATCGAAGATATTTAATTCTTCAAATAGTCATCAAATATCACCTGATGATCAACCGAAATCTTCCAAAAACGGCAAGTGCTTAAAAGGTAAGAGTACATTTTTTGTAACGACTCCTCAGCCTGAAATTGAAATGAAAAACATTTATATTGAACCTTGTATACTTGCCGAAGAGAAAGATATGAAAAGTGGTAATAAATACAGTCCTAACATACTTAGCAAATGGTCTGCGGAGATTGATAATTTGTCTATTCCTGAAGAGGTAAAAATACCTCCTAAACAGATGGCTGTCGGTAAATGCATGACGCCACTTTTGAGACGGCACAACAGACTGAGTGAAGATTCCGTCGGAAGGTTCAGTTACCGCGAGAAGAGGTCTTCTCCGATCAAATATGTTCCTCCCGATAAAAATTCGATGAAACTTGAACTCGTCAAGCGTGATAATCATTTCGATAAAAGCATTCCAATAGTTAATATACCGAAATATACGAATTCGCCTGAAACGATTGTAAATGATTGCAAAAATGATATCGCAATAGATGTACCTTCTCCGCTAGCTACGAGTGGTAATTTAAAAAATATTCCCCAACTGAATTTTAATAAAGAAGTGGATGAAGTCGATTCTGCGTTAAAACAGCACGATTATGACTCCACAATCTCTGAAAACGGCAAATGTCTCTCGAGAAAAATAGATATGGAGGGCGTGGAAATGAAGAACGGTAAAATATGCCCCGATAAACCTTTGACAGACAGCGAGCTGGGAATATCTACGTCGAATTATGTCAGTCTGGCCAATCTCAGGATAAACTGTCCCAGTTTGGGCAGGACCCGCGAGTCTTTGGTGAAAAGGAACATTTCTAAGTTTGACGGAAACGGCCGGTACAGTCTCAGGACCAAACGCAGCCCTGAAAAGTGCGCTCTGAATATCGACACGACACCTATTGATCTGTCCAAGGCCAAGAGTGCTTTGCAAAGCACGGCTCTCTGATTTTATTGCATTAAATCTGAGACTTGATCTTGTATTTTTTAAACAAAGAGGCATTATAATTCAAATTGGAGATAAATAAGAATCTGTTTTACATGGCGACACTGCTTAGTAATTTTATATTAAGAAGTGTTTTTAATTTTGTCGTTTAGATTCGTGCATATATGTGAGAAAATTTTGATAATTAAATAAAAATAATTGTAAAATTGTAATTAAACTCAATATTTTTTTTAGAAAGACATAGATTATTCCATAATTATTTTTTTGTGAATATATTACATTGTCAAATCAATTACTTATGACTCATTTGACCGGCATTTGGTGAGTGGTTGAATTTCTAAAAAGTCAATATAATCATTATCGACCAGCAATATATTTAGTATGCACCATAAAATTAATAAAAAAAACTTTATCATTCTGACAGAAAAGGTGATGAAATGTTTGTGGTTATTTTTCTCATTCTCTATACGGATTATATTTTTTTTATGATTGTTTTTCTTCATATCAAAATAGCTGTGCAGTTAATTATATAACATATCCTAGCATTTGAAATAAAATTTTGGGCATATATTTTTTTGGATTTTTCGAAAATATTACTAATCAAATCCATATTTTTTAACGTTTTCATAAATTCTGCATATTATAAACATATCCATTCCTTCATAAATAGTGTTTGAAATGAAATGTATCAAACGGTGCTACAATCCATGCAAGCTTTTTGGCAATCTATAAAATATGTAGACGGATAACGATCGATTAACGGTACGCAGACAGTAATTTTAAGCAATTTCGTAAAATTTGGTCAACTAGAAATTTTTTTGATCAATCGGCCACATTTTCAAAATGGCCAAATATCTCCGGATACATAATAAACTGTTGCATGAGCATTTTCTGTTAATTTATTGAATGTTGCTAAAATTATATCTGTCATGTATTTTGTTTTTTCAATGTAGCAACAAAAAAAAATGACAATTTGAAATCTTCTAAAATTACTTATTTGAAATTTGTGCTTTTTAATTTGAATTTAATAAGTTGCTGATAGATAAGAGCATTTAACAAGTAAAACTGCGTTACAAAAAATGGCAAAATGATGCAAATCAATTATAATTTATAATAATGCAACGAAAGAATATCTGTGACTTGTCACTCATGACATATTGTAATATTTATTATGTACCACAGTATCCTTCGCAAAACTGTATGAGACAATCAAAAGACTATTTTTGAAAATTTTGCCGTATAAATATGAACATCTCACATAAGTTTTGTGACATTTGCCAAATTAGACCATTGGCAATATTATTGCATTTTAATTGCTGGTGCAAAATTTATCTTAACCCTTGACTATTCTTCCATTAGTCGAAAAAAGTAGTTATATTAATTATAGAACATGAAACGATGTTGGCTGTCGAAACTGTAAAAAAATAATAACAATTGGAATCGGCATCAATTATCCTTGTTTTTTTTTTCTATTTATGATGTATATATCGGATTTTATATGGCTGATAGAATGCTTTTATCTATCGGTGACTATGTGTCAACAATGTATGCTAAAATACAATTAACTGTCTCAAACGTGACTGATTATACAATTTTATAGCTTTTTATGTCTCGATAGTATATATCTAAATGTTGCTTCGCTTTTGAGGTTAAATTTTTACAACCAATTGCTCACAAGATTATGTATTAAATGTAGACAATAATACTTTACAATCTATTGGCAATCGATTTCGCCTATTGAAATCTTGTTTAACGGTTGTGTGTCTGTTCTAGGCTAGCATTGGTGTCTTAACTAACCCATTTGGGTATAATGTTAACTAATTGTTTCAGTTACTACTAAAAATACTGAGCTAATATTTCTCAATGTAAGTTTTGTAAATTGGTGTATTTGGGGAATATATTCGGGTAAGATATCGTTTTATGCTCAGGGCCTTGCCATGGACAAGTTCTTTCCAATTCTTTGTTGCCAGTGATACGAGGTTAAGGTTTCTTTGCCGAGAATTCCATCGATTGTGTCATAACTGATCAACTCTAGATGACTCGTAACTGATAATAAATGAATAACCTAACTTGTCTACGTTAAGCTCTAAATAACAATTAATAAATACAACCAATAATATATAGCTCCTAACATTGCATAAGAACTAAAAGGTTTCAACTGATATTAATCAAAAGTTGTTAATGTTCATCTGTTTGTAGTATCTGATAATTTTTTTTTATAATGTATACAGGAGGGAATAAGCGAGTTCTCAAAATGTAAAGACTTTATTTTATCATTGCTAGTAATATTTTTTATTACTTAATAGTATACAGGGGTAGTTACTGTATCTGCAATTATGAATATTTTGAATCTCTGTTTACATTTTATTTTTTCTATATAAGACCAATGTTCAAATTATGTACAGGTGTTTTTTCAAAATGAGTATTTAGTGGCATATTTAGTTACAAAATGTTTTACTTTTAAAAATATTAATATACTTATTTATGAAATTGTGTTATCAATACGTTAATTGGAGTTGAACCACTGCCGGATGAAAATCTCCTCAGTATTTCTTTAATACTTGTTTACTTTGCCTTACACAGGAATTTAAAGTTATATATTTCATAGATTCATTCAACTTGAGCAAGACAAGAATAAAATAGTTATGTTTTTCTTTTTATTATTTAATTTATTGTTTACTTCATATCATACAGGTGTTAATTTATTGAGAAGTATCTTCATATAACAAAGTAGATAAAACAATAATAATTTACCTAATTTAAAGTAAAATGTATATTTTTAAATTTATTTTATCATGATCATATATCATGTCAATAAGGTGAAATATGTGTAAAATACTGTCTTCTTCAGTTGTCTTTGCATTTAAGAATACTTTATATTTCAGCTACACTGTGTATCAATGGTTAACGTGAAGCATAGATTTTTGTGAGACTTCTTAATGTCAGTCTGAAATTTTGAGAAGAAAGGAATCTGCAGTGGACTGCTCAAAATATTCAAAACCGCAGATTTTTTAAACCAATATTTTGTAATGCCACACTTGTTTTGAAGAAATGATCTTTTTCTCTGTAATTATGTACATATTATGTACATACATGACATGTAACGAATAACAATAATTGTTTCTTTATAACTCAAATAATGAAGTACTGATAATTAATCTAAGCTGTGAATAAAAATAAATAATTTTTATAGGTGACTTATGAAGTCAATATCGCACAACAGAATCAATTTTGTGCTTACAAGTCGAGCCCCGCTTATTCGATCTATTCAACTTTCTTTATTGATCATTTTCTTAGTGTTTTTTGGAGATACATCAGACCAAACAGGGCAATCAGTAATATCAGTTGTCCAGTGGATTAAAATGTGTTTTTAGCATTTCTTTGTTAATAAAGAGGTCTCATTTATGGGATGTTGTATTTTCTGGTGTAGATATAAATTTAATCAATGTGACAAATTCATCAAAATTTATGAGTTTCATTAACGGGGTTCGACCTGTATTTGCTTATTTATATGTTTATATACCATGACATGAAAAAAATCACCTCTAGATTCGGACAGTTGTATTTGCTCAAACATTACTGAAATATTCAAAGTACTGAATGCATCAAATGCCTTTTCTATGGAATGTTGGCAAGTAGTTGACGGTTGAAAAATTATTGTCATTGTGTTGACGAATAATTTTTCGAGTGATGGCAAGTGATTGATTAACTGCTGACAGATGGCAAAGTTTGCTAAAATATTCGAAGCACCAATTGTGCAAACGATCATCTCTCTTTTTGTATATTACTAACAGTTCACAAGCTTTTAAAAATTAATTTGATATAAGTTGCCTTAAGGTCCTGCGAGATGGCGTTACAATTTTAATTATTATTCATTATAAGTATTTAACATGACTAATATTGTCTGTGATATTGTTTATTAGGTGATATACATTGTTTGTGTTTTTGGCTCCAGGAAATATAAGCCTGACATTAACCTCTTCCTCACAGATCTCACATGAGCGTGACTGACTTATTGCTTTGGATAATATTGATCTTATGTCCGTTATCTCCTTGAATGTCAGCTGTAAAAAAATCGGTCATAAAATATTTTGTTTAATAGTAGCTGCATGGCTGATTGATGATTTCATTGAAATGCATATGAAATATTTGGTATGTGTAAAATTATATCTCTAAATATGCCTGAGTTGTTTATGAGGTTTCACTGTTTCAGTCATTGACAGTTGCGTTTTTAATTGATATATAATTAAGAATGTTTGAGAATCTTTTCAATTATTTCTGTTGTAATACTCACATTAAGAGCCAAATGTAAAAAATGAAAACATTCACTCCAATATGGAAATGTAAAAGTGAGCGTTCATCACAGTTAGCCCTGTCATTCTTCAGCCTCATGAATAACTTACTAAATAAAAAAAGAAGGTTTGTAACAATACTTTTTATGTTTTAAAAAGAAACGAGTTTGCCGGGAAGAGGTTAATAACGTGATTTGGCCAGGTTTTGTGTGTATACCAATGTTGGACATTGAAGATTTAAACTTTTTATTATATTATATTGAAAGGGAATATATATATTATGTAACATTGTTAGTATTATAGTGTGGTAAAATCCGTACTGTACAGAAATGTCTTTTTTTTTTTTTTTGTAGTTTTGTTTACATTCCAATGAATAATGCCATTTTTGTAGCTATAAAAATAAGATAGTTTTTATGTAATTGTTCATTTCATACTTTGAATGTTTGAAAATACATAAAATTTCATGACAGAAGATTGAGTAATTATTTATTTTTATTCATTTACTGTATCTCATTAGAGCATTGGTGGCAAACTTATGACCCGGGGTCAAACACTTACCCACACAGGCATTTTAGAAGACCTACTCATTGATTTTTATATATCATTAAAGAAACTACAATATGATGAAGAAAAGAAAATAATAATTATACATATCAAGCATCTCCCTCCTACTCGAGTGACCCATTGTTACACGGTGAAAAAAATAGCAATGTATTTTAGTTCTACAAAATTATTTTTAAAAAATATAATTGAATCTATTTTGGCTCACGCCATCGTCAGAACTATGCTTAAACTAACATTCGCTTATCTATATATAGCTGTGTAGAAAAGGCACACAATACATCTTCTCTCCTGTTTTAACGGCCTAGCTTGTTACTTTCACATAATAAAACTAAATTTTCAAAAATTCCAAATGAAACAAAAGGCGGCTATGACAATAAGTTTACGTGTGGGATGGAAGTGGTCATTACAGAAGCAAATCAGACCACTCCCTAGTAATAGGGTTGGACTAATGGGGATACTATTATATTAGTTTTTTTGTTAAGAATCCTTTGTGATAATTGATGTCTATTGATTTCCAGCTTTTCCAAAGCTGTCATTCTGCGACCCTTACTACAAAGATGCAAACATTTAGGCGCTGAGTTTGAATTTATTATTATTTACCCATTAATATTTAAATAAATGAACAAAATTTGACCCGTTTCTCAAAAAGGTTCACCATCACTGTCCTAGAGTATCTAATTATTTGAGACAAACATTTGAAAGTGAATTTTGCAGCAGTGACAAAAATTTATTCAGTTCATACATTGAAGTAAATTGAGGTGAAATAATTTAGTTCCCTGAATATAGTCTAATTATTGACATGAAATCATATAAGCATTAATGTCCGAAATAATGTTAAAGATTTCATTTGCTAGATCCAAATGAAGGTAAAGGTAACTGGGAGGGTAATATAATATCTCCATGTGCACGTTATGTTAAAATGTGTAATTGAATTAAAAAATTGATACAAATTTGATCTCAACAAATTGGATAGTCAGATCAGAGTACATCAGATACAGGGCGATCTGGAAAGATACTGTATCAAGTCTTGTGGAATAGTAGGTAAAATTAAAAGTTCTGTAAAAACCGGCAAATTTTTTAAGGGATTTAGGAAACAATTGGTGAAAATTTTTTCAATAAAGCTGACTGAAACTCGTTGGAAGCTGTTTATAGAAATATTTAATATGAAAATACAACATTTGTTTTTGAAATACAATTAAAAAATGACAAAAAAGAACAGGTTTAAAAAAAATTAGGTTTACAAACAATCTTACAATAAGGCAAATGACAATACATTTTAATGTACAATTTTATTATTAAAAAAATTTAAATATGAAAAGCAAAAAGTGTCAAATAAATTAAAAAAGTACTTTTCTGTCAAACCATGTGTTGATGAGCATTCCAAATAAAATGAATTTTGAGGCAGAGAAAGTAGCTGGACTCATCGATACAGTTAGTTGTAGATGTCAATTATGATATGTATAGATGAAAATTAAATATCAACATAAATTTAGGTAGGAAGAAAATTCTGATCAACAAAATACATAATATTATCACAAAAATAAGGAAATTAATATTTGTCTAATGATAATGAAATTACAATATAAGAAGGCAGGTAAAGAGCATGGCTTACACATTTTACATTCAATAAGAAACCAAAACTTAGGTAACTAAACTAAAGATGACCAATTGGTCAACCACAGCAAAATTTTGTTTATTTCAAAAATTTTATAATAAAACTAAACTACTAAACAGTTGATGGTTGAATAAATTCGGCTCAACTTGATTCATGATCGTCAATTTAAATAAAAACTCTCATCAGGAGTTGATCGTAAGTAAACTTAAAATTGAAAAGTAGCTTCTAGCACAAAAAAGATTGGGCAACCTTGTTCGAAAAGGAACTGTCATTATGATCTAGAAATGTGGATTGTATCCGGTTTATGGACATCTAATAAAATATACAAATAATTGTGGCGTAACGTACAAATAAATTTTCTTAGTAACCTGAAAAGAGAGTACATCTGAGATTAGGTCTGTTCTAAATGTGGCAGCATGCATTACAATTCTGTGCAGCTCGCCATTAAATTTTAATTAACAGGATAAAGTTTCACAGACCGGTCTTGATATGAAATGCTAACACAGATTTTAAAAGTTTAAAAATATCTACTGATTTTTTTAAAGCTGAATAATACATATATGGTAAACTTAATATGATATTTTAAGGATACGGGATATGCCATACTATTATGTTGCACATTGTCTAAAAAAAATGCATTCTGTATGCTAATTGTTCACTGCTATTTTACTGGTGTCTGGTTGAGTTCTTTTCATTTCTTCCATGAACCTAACCAAGCTATTCGGTCCATTAGTGAAACTATTCCAGTTGTGATGATTGTTTCCAAGCTGTGCAAAAAAAAACAAGATTATTAACAAATCAAACTTTGTCCCAAACAATAAGTTAAATTAAACATTTGAGACTATCTACGGCAAATATAATTAGAGCAGAACTCTGGATTTATTTCTACTATTCTGCCAAACACCAGTAAGAACGATATTAAGTGACCCCCACATTTATATTTCCCTGAGCTATTTTCCTTGATTTGTTGGTCAAATATTATGGTCTTGTCACAAATATTACTCCATTGATTTTATCCTGATGTATTACTTTCGGAACATTTTGTGACCCCATATACTATTGTAAAAAAGATGTCATTGACATAACTATTGAGTAACACAATGAAAAAATAGCAATGTATCTTAGTTCTACAAAATTATAATTTTTTAAGACATAGTTGATAGCTATTTCGGCTCACATCATCGTCAGAACTATGCTTAAGCAAACATTTGCTTATCTATATATAGCTGTGTAGAAAAGGTACACAATACATCTTCTCTCCTATTTTAACGACCTAGCTTGTTTCTTACTCGCAATAAAACAAAAAATTGTAAATGAAACGAAAAAGGCGGCTATGACAATAAGTTTACATGTGGCACGGAAATGGTCTATTACGGAAGCAAATCAGACCCTTTCCCCCCCGTGGAGCGGTTTAATCAATGGGCTAAACAATATATTAGTTTTTTCGTTAAGAATCCTTTGTGATAGTTGATATCTATTGATTTCCAGCTGTTCTAAAGCTGTCATCTTGTGACCTTTATTGCAAAGATGCAAACACTTAGGCGCTGAGTTTGAATTTATATTATAATTTATAACGTGATTAGCGAATTGTGAATCTGTTTTTTTTAGTGTTGAATGATCTTACATGTTCCTTAGCTCTAGTGGATATACTTCTACCTGTCTGTCCGATATAAACGGATAAACATGAGCCACAGGACAAACTATTGAGTGACTGAAAATATATCAAGACATTCATTGCTTTTAAGGGTCCGTTGAAAAAAGAAGAATTGGTGTTCCACTGTAATGTGATAATGTAACGAGGTTACCACAACCGAGTATATTTATGGCCATAATATTATGATTACATTCAATGATATTGCATTATGATATATTATGGTTAAGAATATTTTTTGGCATTAAAAATGGATGAAAAAAGTATTTTCTTCAGCAACTGTCAATGATATTAAAGTATTGGAAGTTGCATATGCCATGCCCTGCCTACCACTGTGCAAATTACTATTCTTTGATTAAAAATGGGACCAGATATGCTTTTTATCTCTAATAATGAGTAAAAAATACTTACAAAGTCTCGAACCCATTTTGAAATCTGATCTTTATTCTTCTGGATACTGAGACGAGAATCCACCATAATGACAGCGCCCCAATCATTCTTGTGACGAATACATCTTCCCAGAGCTTGGTTCAAAGCTCTATTGAAAGAAAACATAGAATGAAGATTTATAGAAATGCGTAAGAAATTGCAAATAGATAGACAATTTTATTCAGTCTCACCTGAAAGCCTGCACTTCGTACCAATCCTTTCCCGACAAAATGTTGCGACTTCTCTCATATTTGTCATTGTAATTTTTCTTGCTTTCAACGAGGACATCTCGGACATTGGGAAATGGAATTCCAACCTGAAAAATTATTTGTGTAGAAAATATGAGAATATTTGAACTCCTCTCATAAAATTTCCAGACCTTGAAAAGTTTTCCAAAATAATATTAAATGTTTTTGAAGAAAAATAATAAAATGTGATACATTTGAATCACTTCAGTTTTTAAAGCTTGAAAAATACATGAGAAAAATAATCTCTAAATGTCATTCAAAAAAGTAATTTTGGCTTAAAATTTGTTATGGAGTTTATCAAAAGGGCTATATATTGTTTTTCTCTTCGTTAAAGTTTGAGATTTTTGCTGTTCAGGTTATCAGAGACATCCATGAAATATGTAATGACTATTAACAAATAAATTGCTGAATGTTTTGATATGTCATACTTGAATGAGAATCAAAATTGTTAAAATATCTTCGAGAATTTTTTGTTACTATTCTAAACACAGGTGTTTTCAGTAAGTTGTGATAAAATAATTGCTTACTGTGATGACTGCTCTAGCCTGATGGTCTTTGAAGTCCATTCCTTCAGACACTTTTCCACGGAACACAGCAAACAAAAGAGCACCGTCTTCATCGCCGACACAGCTGTAAAACTCCTGGAACAAAATTATATTTGATACTTGACAGGTTTATTTCAATGTATAATTAATCTCTTCCACGCTAACGCCCCAACGTATGGGATGGCAATGTGCAAGGCCTGTACGCGAACGTCTCAGACGTTGGGACGCGAATATTCAAACGTTGGTAACGTAGGCAATCTTTTGCATATAGGACTAATTTTGGTTTTAAAATATCGCCCAATTCGTCCTGATACTACCACCTCCGTGAACTTGTCAAAAGTATTAGGTTTAAATGTTTAAAACATCTATTTTTCGAACCCGCCAAATTTATTCAGATCCCGCCAAATCAGTTTGAAACTGCGTGCTAAACTCGCGTCTAACTTTGCACTGAACTTTGCACCAATCTCGCGGCATTGCAATGTGACACACCATGACACGTGACAGTAATGGCCCTTGTTCATTTGAGTTTGATTGGTTGCGTCGTTACGTCACGGTAATCGAAATTTACGAGTTAGTTATTTGTTAGGTATATATTTGTTAAGATGATTGTGATAACATAGGACATTTCTTTGTGTTTTTTAATGTTGTGAAACATTCCTAATGCATATAGCTTCCATTAAAGCCAACCCAATTATTTTTTATTGGTGTATTTATAGCTCTATGTGGAAAGAGAACATTTTGAAAAATAGCAATGCGGACAGATTTTGTTTGTATGAAAAACTGTCGCGCCGATCGGGTTAAAATCGATGGAGTTTCTATCTAACTTTGATTATAATTTGTCATCTATACTAACCTTCATTATTTCATTGTGATCTTTGGAATGGTGGCTTTCGGAGAACACAGTCTTACACCTTTCAAGTTTGCTCCAAATGCCAGTCATACGCCATCTAAAAATTATCAAACATAAAAAAGTTAAACCTTTCAGCTTGACTGAAGTGCAGTACTGTTTGTCCTTTTGCACTCTACATAAAATTTAATATCAAATTATTTATTTTGAAAATCATTCATTTAACGTTGATAAAAGTGCCTAATTATTACATCAAAACTAATTGAAATAGATCAATTATATTCAATGTTTATTCTCAACAATCAGCATAACCTTCCTAAATCTCCATTGCTCTATCTCTTATGTGAGATTAGTTCAACAAGTCGACAATGTTATAAATAAAATTTCTTAGTTACGTCATCTGATATTAAATCCTACTGTAACCCACCAATTTAAAATAGGTACATATTTCTAAGTTTCAAATTACGCAAACATATTTTAATGATAGTTGGTAATTATTTATTGTAAAATCCTTTCATCAAAAACTCATTGATTGTTTATATTCTTTATAAAAAAAATAGGCAAACCTTTGTTGTAATATCTCCATTAGTCTATAGGATGGAAAAAAGCAGAGAATTCCGTGTGGCACATTTGAGCATGTCCACAGAACGAGCTCACCGAGGTCATCTTGCCATTCTGGTGAACTAGTATACTGGTATGTGCATTTCATGGCTTGACCATTGGGGCCAATGTTCAGACTTCCAACCCAAACCTTAAATGAAGCAAAAATATGATTTATAAAACAAAATTAAGCACGATGAAAAAAAACCATGCAATATTTTCTATTGAAAATCTTTGGTAAGGGCTGTTACAATAAAATCAATGCTTTGTGACTGATCTGAAAGATTTATTAATATTTTAGATTCCAATTACTTATATAACTACATAGTATAATGTTTGAATTACACGAGGCACCTTATTGTTAATTATATATGTGTTACTCATCAAAAATTAGTTGGGGACCCTGGCAATATATAGAAACATAAAATAGTTCAAAATATTTCACCTGCTTCGGAGAAACGACATGACCAGCTTGAGCGATGCGAGGAAATGGTGCACCCAATTCTGCAGCAAAACTCTTGATTGGCGCCAGAGTTCCGGAAGCCAATGTGACACAACGCGCCTCAGTGCTGACTCGGTCAAATACCAATGCAGGATTCATGCAGGACATCTTCAAAGTCAGTTTTTTCATCTGGAGATGTTAAGTAGAATCAATAAAAATGATTTTTTTCTGTCGTCAGATTAGGTTTGGATCTCTGACTGGATAATTATATTTTAGATTACTCTAATTTTAATTGCAGTTACGTTTTATCTGCCGGCAAGTAAATAACACTTGGATCGATAAGTCCCGGGACTAACTAAGAAAAACACGTTTTTTTGGCAAAATTCGACTTTATTCATCAACATAGTCTCCTTCAAGAGCAACACAATCAGTCCAGCGCTTCTCTAACATTTCAATACCTTTCTTGTAGAACGATTTATCTTTGGCCTCGAAATAAGCGTTCGTTTCGGCAATGACTTCCTCGTTGGAGTAGAATCTCTTTCCTTGGAGCATTTTTTTGAGGTCTGCAAACAGGTAGTAGTCGCTGGGGGCCAGATCCGGTGAATATGGTGGGTGTGGAAGCAATTCGAAGCCCAATTCATGCAATTTCGCCATTGTAGCGAGCGACTTGTGACACGGCGCATTGTCTTGGTGAAAGAGCACTTTCTTCTTTTTCATTTGGAGCCGTTTCTCACCGATTTCGTTCTTCAAACGCATCAATTGGACAATGTAACGTTCGCTGTTGATGGTCTTACCCTTTTCAAGGTAGTCGATGAACAAAACTCCATGAGCATCCCAAAATACTGAGGCCATAACCTTACCGGTCCACATTTGCGTTTTTGGCCGCTTTGGACGCTTCTCACCGACTGCAGTCCACTCGGCTGACGACCGCTTTGACTCTGGAGTGTAGTGAAGGATCCAGGTTTCGTCCATTGTCACATACCGACGCAAAAAATCTGGTTTGTTTCGGCAAAACAGCTTCAAACAGCGCTCAGAATCAACGACACGTTGTTGTTTTTGATCCACTGTGAGCAAACGCGGCACCCACTTTGACAACAGCTTCCTCATAGACAAATGTTCATGCAAAATAGTGTACACACTGCCGTATGATATCTTTAAGGTGTCAGCTATCTCACGCAATTTTAATTTACGGTTTTCGAAAACGATTTGGTGGACTTTTTTGATGATTTCCGGTGTAATTGCCTCATTTGGCCGGCCAGAGCGTTCAGCATCTTCAGTGTCTGTACGACCATGTTTAAACTCAGCATACCACCGACAAATTGTTGTTTTTGATGGAGCAAATTCCCTGTAGCACTTTTCAAGCCATTGCTGAGCTTGCACTGTGTTTTTTTTCATCAAAAAACAATGATAAATCAACACACGAAATTGTTTAGAATCCATTATTCTGAGAATATCAAGACGAGCGTCACTTAAATCACTGTAACTCATGGACCAAACATCAGAATGTCATGAAATTTTGACAGGTATCTTTTGAAGGTTGGTACTTATGAAAAATCATACGGAACTTTTGTTGGCAACGCCATCTATGTGTCAGTCCCGGGACTTATTGATCCACGTGTTACGTACGGCCAAGAGTGAATAAAAAACAATTGAGATGAAGATTATTACTTCCATGATGATACACATCGAACAATATTTTGGCTAACAAATTGAAATAAAACTGAAATTGACTATGCTTAGTTTATAAGCTTGGAGGGTTATATTCAGGTATAATACAACAATTAAAAATGATGCAGTGAGAAAATGGGGTTTGTGTACGATGTTTCAAATTAACTTATGTTTGTAAGTATGTATCAACTATCACAAAGGATTCTTAAAGAACAAACTAATATATGTCGATCACCATTGCTTAACCCGCTACGGGGGGCCGTTTTGTTTCCATAATGGACCATTTCCGTGCCACATGTAAACTTATTGTCATAGCCGCCTTTTGAGTTTAATTTACAATTTTTGAAAAAATTTAGTTTTATTGCGAGAAAGAAAGGCCGTTAAAACAGGAGAGAAGATGTATTGTGTACCCTTTCTACACAGCTATATATAGATAAGCAAATGTTAGTTTAAGCATAGTTCTGACGATGGCGTGAGCCGAAATAGCTATCAACTATATTTTTAAAAATAATTTTGTAGAACTAAAAAAAAATGCTATTTTTTTCATTGTGTTATTAACTCAAAACGTTTTGTAAAAATCATCAAATCCCATTTAATAGTATTTATTCTGTAGAGGTATCAATATCAGATACATTTTCTGGTTGGAAAAGATAACCTTGCATTAAATTATGTAGGAAAATTGGAAAGCACAATAATATCATTCCGAATAATTCAAAAAACAATAGATTAATTTGTACTTACAAGTTCTTTTTTGATATTTTTCCCCAGCCAAATATCGCTAGTACTATTGGCCGTTTTGTACGATGTGGACATAACAAGGAGTCCTACATAGTCATCAAGGTTTCTGCATTCATTTCTGAATAGGTTTCCTAATAAAAGAACAAATGTTTTATACTAATTATTATGTTATTTGTATGATTAGGCCAATGTGGAGCTTATTCATTTCTAAATGGGTATTTAACCCGATTGTATCTGTCCGCATTGCTATTTTTCAAAATGTTTTCTTCCCACATAGAGCTATAAATACAGCAATAAAAAATAATTGGGTTGGCTTTTATGGAAGCTAGATGCATTAAGAATGTTTCACAACATTAAAAACCATAAAGAAATGTCCTATGTTGTCACAAACACCTTAACAAATATATCCCTAACAAATAACTAACTCGTAAATGGCCATTAAGGTGAGGTAACGAAGCCACCAATCAAACTCATTACTGTCACGTGTCATGGAGTGTCACATTGCAATGCCGCGAGATTGGTGCAAAGTTCAGCAGTTCAAACTGATATATTACTTTGGCGAGGTCGGAATAAATTTAAAGGGTTTGAAAAATCGATGTTTTAAGCATTTAAACCTAATACTTTTGACAAGTTTATGGATGTGGTAGTATCAGGACGAATTGGGCGATATTTTAAAACCAATATCAGTCCTATATGCAAAAGATTGCTTGCGTTATCAACATTTGAATGTTCGCGTCTCAACGTCTGAGGCGCTCGCGTACACTTGCACATTGCCGTCCCATACGTCGGGGCGTTAGCGTGGAAGAGATTAAACATTGCAAGAGAATAATATGAATTGATTTGATGATTCCATACCGTATAAAAACATCAATGACTCAAGTAAGACGGCAGTGGCCGATGATATCAATCTGATATGTGATTTTTTCTTGTCTTTTTCGCTCCGTATTTTTTTCAATTGATTCAGCAGATCTTGAGAGAAGTCCTTGAAATCTGAAAAATTAAACATACGAGTAAGAAAATTTTTGCAAATCTATTTCAATTCAACTCAAGGGTACAAAACATTACAAACACTAATCATAATAATCGTTTAATTCTCGTTCCACTTGTTTGATGCTAAAAGTGGCAGAACACCTTCTTGAAAGAAAAAAGTGAATAAGAACCAGTTCTTGTATGACTATTGATGAGATGCTCGCAAGTGTGAGTGGACATTTTTAAAATCTCTCTTTGCCAGGACCATTGTCAGACTATAATATTCACCTTTCGCAATGAAAGGAGAATTAAGGAATGAGTCCTTCAAATGCAAAAGGTTAAAAAAGCCAAAAAAATTAAATGGTAAATTCTATTTGTATGATTTGCCACCAGATTTATAAGAAAAAAATCAACGTCCCTCCCTTCTGGCAGCAATTGAGTTCAAAGATTTAAAAGTATATAATACAAAAATTAATTTACCACGACAGTGTTGATGACCAATTCGATGATTGCTTAAAGATTGAGACACATCACAGCCACTTATCACCTTATTTGACTCTTTTTCGGAGACTTTTTCGCAGAGACCCATGTGATTTTCGAACCTGAAACAGAATAAATAAATCGTGTGTGATAAAAAGGTTTTTAAGTTAATTATAAAAATGATTTGTTACATCAGAATTCATCTGCAGTATTAGGGAATAAACAGAATTTCCATTAAGTAACTGCTGAATTAATCTAAAATTGTATAATAAAAAGTATTTTGTAATTATGAATTATTGGATATATATAGGTGGCCCTCGGACTACATATAATACATAGTTGATTCCTGAAAATGTGATGCTATATTGAATGTAAGAAACTAAAGTAATGTAAGAATAATATGTCAATAGTAACTATGTATTGTAGGTATCCTTGGTAAAATTTTGAAAATCGTCAGCAGCCAAAGGGTCAAGTGTTATTTTGAATACTACTTCTTTATTTTCCATCGTTGTTTGTTCGCATTTAACACTTGAAAGATAATTTTTCACTCACCAGTCACACCACTTGTCCAAATAGGATTGGAGAAAAGCATAAGCTGTTTTGTTTCTCTGCATAGTGGCATTGTCTTCGGCAGAAATTAACTTCTTCGAAGGCATCTGAAGACTTTCCAAATTCTGTAAAGTAAAATAAAGTAAAGTATATCATAATTCAATCAACAAAAAACATTTATCTTGGAATCATAATAATTCACTACCTCGATAGAGGCAAATCTAATGTACAATGAAAAATATTATAGTTACTTCTATTGCCAATTTGATGTGGTCCAATTCTAAATCAACCGACGCCGAGTCTCTGCAGACATCTTCGACATTGTGTGCCTCGTCAATTATGATTATATCGTTGTCATCACCCAACGACATCTGTTGATGAAAAAAAGAGGCATTAAGAAATATTTTTTTAAATTTCGGTTCCCATGTAGTTTCTTCATTAACATTGATTTTGGTTTCTTGATCTGTGGATGTGAAAAGTTAGTGTAAGATCACGGTGAAAAATATTTTTTTTTAAATATAGTTGATAACTAATTCGGCTCACGCCATCGTCAGAACTATGCTTAAGCGAACATTTGCTTATCTATATGTAGCTGTGTAGAAAAGGTACACAATACATCTTATCTCCTATTTTAACGACATAGCTTGTTTCTTGCTCGTAATAAAACAAAAAATTGTAAATGAAACTAAAAAGGCGGCTATGACAATAAGTTTACATGTGGCACGGAAATGGTCTATTACGGAAGCAAATCAGACCCCTTCCCCCCCGTGGAGCGGTTTAATCAATGGGCTAAATAATATATTAGTTTGTTCGTTAAGAATCGTTGAATCGTTGAAGAATAGTTGATATCTATTGATTTCCAGCTGTTCTAAAGCTGTCATCTTGTGACCTTTATTGCAAAGATGCAAACACTTAGGCGCTGAGTTTGAATTTATATTATAATTTATAACGTGATTAGCGAATTATGAATCTGTTTTTTTACTGTTGAATGATCTTACATGTACCTTAGCTCAAGTAGATATACTTCTACCTGTCTGTCCGATATAAACGAATAAACATGAGCCAAAGGACATTTTAGAAATACTGCTTCTGCCAAGTTAGTGTTAGATACCCGAGCTTTGAGTTGAGTTGTATTGAGCATTGAAAAGTTTTATCCTGGAAATGATTTTTGTCCATATCTGGAAAAGAGGCATCTGGTAGCGTTGGACGAGCATGAACTGCGTACGTTCTATGACGAATGTTGTCACGCTTAAAAAAAAATGAATCCCTATGCTTAGATGGATATCTTCCAAATCATTTCATTGATCAAGGCAACCGACGTTTATCTAGGACTGTAAAGCCATAAAACGGAAAGATCCATTTGTTATTTTATTATCTATGAAATTTGGTGTACATAATCCATCATTATCGGAGAGTTATTTTATGCTTACATCAAAAATAGATTTGCAGTGTTAGTAATTCTATAATAAAACAAAACTATTACACTTCTCCTGATGAGGGGACTTAGAAGGTAATTGTACGGGCAGAATATGATATCAGCATCTTCTGCCAGACTCCTGGCAGCATAATACGGACAAGCTTCTCGCTCTTTCCCTAACAAGACAAATTCCTCCATGTCCCAAATTCCAGCGGGAGGAGAATCCTTGGTTATCGCTTCTTTGTTATGGAGGTATTTGCAGCCTGGAGTTTGGTTCTCCTGAGGATCGTCTTGAGTCTGAAAATAAATTTGATTTTTATAAGTGTTCAGTTAAGTTAAGCGTAAGAGCTAAAAAAATTAAATGGAAGTTAACCCGATCGGCGCGACAGTTTTTCATACAAACAAAATCTGTCCGAGTTGCTATTTTTCAAAATGTTCTCTTTCCACATAGAGCTATAAATACACCAATAAAAAACAATTGGGTTGGCTTTTATGGATGCTAGATGCATTAGGAATGTTTCACAACATTAAAAACACAAAGAAATGTCTTATGTTATCACGATCACCTTAACAAATATATCCTTAACAAATAACTACTCGTAAATCGCCATTATGAAGCCACCAATCCAATTCAAATGAACAAGCGCCATTACTGTCACGTGTCATGGAGTGTCACATTGCAATGACGCAAGTTTGGTGCAAAGTTCAGTGCAAAGTTAGACGCGAGTTTAGCACGCAGTTTCAAATTGATATGTTAATTTGGCGGGATCGGAATAAATTTGAAGGGTTTGAAAAATCAATGTTTTGAGCATTTAAACCTAATACTTTTGACAATTTTATGGAGGTGGTAGTATTAAGACAAATTGGGCGATATTTTAAAGCCAAAATCAGTCCTATATGCAAAAGATTGCCTGTGTTACTGACGGTTGAATGTTCGCGTCCCAACGTCTGGGGATTAATTATGATGTGTAACAAAACATATCATGACTATGATAGGACCCTTACCAGCACTGGACTGTCGTCTGTGGAGTTGACAGCTTTAGAAGACAGTAACATAATGAAATAGATCGCCATTTGTCTAGAAATAGCTGGAGCTTCATTTAACTCAATGAAGACCATTTGGGATATGCAGCAGTAAAAAATTAAAACAAAATGCCATTTTTTCATTGATTTTATGGTAGCAATTCATGGCAGTCGACGAAGACTGAAAAGAATTGTATATTGAGCTCTGAGAAAAGAAGTTTTCTTCAATCCTGATTGACCTTTCTTCCAATAAGTGGGGTTCTGATGTATTCTTTGACAGTTGGGTACTACCCATGAGATCTACTCATGGGTAGTACCCGACAAGCCACAGGAAGAAGCAAAGCAACTTTTTCAAAGAATTTAAAATGCCACAATTCTAGAGCAGGGCTAGATTATAGCTAAATTATATATAAATTAAAATATTATCTTTTTTTATTATTTTATCACCGCTTAATGTGTCAACCTTTCCGTGATTTCTACATATTAAATTGGTACGCTTACCACGATACTATCCAATAATGCTTTACATTGTTCAGTTATGGATTTCTTCTCGTTGCGGAACTCCTCCCTGATGCACATATGGTCCCTGCCGGCCAAGATAGACATCTTCAAGTTAACGGAGTATGTGGTTTTCCTTAATTCTTGCACAACTTGACCCAGCTGTTTGTGAGTCCTGGTTCCAAAGTATATTTTGGGAACTCTGTCGATCAAAGAAAAATGACTTGACTTGAAAACTGAAGATACGAGTGGATAAACGCGTCATGTTGCAAATTAAGAAAGTATATATTTTTTTGTTTATTTTCACAAAGAGAGTTAAATAAAACTTAGACGTCTATGACGCTAGTTTAATATATTGATTGAATTGGCATTCACTTGGTAGAACTCCATTATATTATGGTGAAAAAAATAGCAATGTATTTTACTTGTACAAAATTATTTTTAACAAATATAGTTGATAGCTATTTCGGCTCACGCCATCGTCAGAACTATGCCTAAACTAACATTCGCTTATCTATATATAGCTGTGCAGAAAAGGCACACAACACATCCTCACTCCTGTTCCAACGGCCTAGCTTGTTACTTTAACACAATGACACTAAATTTTCAAAATTCTAAATGAAACAATAGGTGTCTATGACAATAAGATTATATGTGGGACGGAAGTGGTCCTTATGGAAGCAAATCAGACCACCCCTTTGTACAACGGCTGGACAAGTGGCGATACTATTATGTTAGTTTGTTCGTTAAGAATCCTTTGTGATAATTGGTGTCTATTGATTTCCAGCTGTTCCAAAGCCGTCATTCTCCGACCCTTACTACAAAGATGCAAACATTTAGGCGCTGAGTTTGAATTTATATTATGTGATTCATTAATAACGTGATTAGCGAATTGTGAATCTGTTTTTTTATTGTTGAATGATCTTACATGTTCCTTAGCTCGAGTAGATATACTTCTACCTGTCTGTCCGATATAAACGGATAAACATGAGCCACAGGACATTTTATAAATACCGCTTCTGTCCAGTTTATTAATTTTATCTTTACTATTTTTAAGATGTCTGCCTAAGTTATTGTTGACCTGATGAATTTTTTCGCTAATGCTACCTAGGTAGTTAATTGATTTATAGAAGCAGTTATCTTGTATTGTGTTCGGGTAAATGAGTTTTCTAGCCAAATTTAATTGTTTTTTATATAATAAATTATTTATCGTCGTTATCTCATAACCATTATTAAGGGCTATGCATTTTATAGTCTGCAGTTCTTTATCTATGGACCATGGAGTTATAAGCCGCAAGCTTATGATTCCATGAGTGGAGGGACTTTGTGTGAATTGTGGTATCACAAAAGGTAGGTTTTCTAAAAAAATTAAAAGTGTGTCTGCTTTTAACTCTGCTAATGGTTAAGTCCAGGAAATTGATGGAGTTGTCTACCTCTATCTCCTCTAACCCTAACCTCCTAACCCCCTCATCCGCGTCAAACGAATGTCCCTCGGCAACAAATGGTTTGCAAACGATGCTAACTGTTTATTTTACATCAGTTATGTTGCATCCGTGTGATGGAATGCCTGAAGATGCCGAAGGGCGAAACCCGGGTCGTTAGTGACAAAACATGTGGAATCATACAAAGTTGTAACAGTTCAAATTTTCTAGTATAATAATTTGAGCTGACAAAGTTTTAATCAAAGTTTGAGTTTGAGTGTGAAAATTTTTTGACAGTTTTTGAAACCTTGGCCATTCTGTTTGAATAGAAATTTCATGTTCCATGCTGGACGTGCTCATCGGGGAATCCGGTGACATCTCTGGCGGTTGGTTGCTGTTTCCTTTTAACGGTGATCTTCCAACGAATATCTTGCCCTGCAAGTCCTCTGGAATACCGGCTTCACTTTCTTCATCAAGACTTGACATTTTGATACGTTTATGAATCGCCACCAATGGAACATCTGAATGATCTGAAAAAAGACAGTCGATAAAGTCGTTAAAAATATTCAGAAATATTATAGTAACTAAATAATAGTCCACACGGTGAAAAAAATAGCAATGTATTAAAGTTCTACAATTTTTTTTTTTTAGATATAGTTGATAGCTATTACAGCTCACACCATCATCAGAACTTATAAGCTTATAAACATAATATAAATTCAAGCTCAGCGACTAAGTGTTTACATCTTTGTAATAAAGGTCGCAAGATGACGTCTTTAGAATAGCTGGAAATCAATAGATATCAACTATCACAAAGTATTCTTAATGAACAAACTAATATACGTCGATCGCCATTGCTTAACCCTCTACGGGGGGCCATTTTGTCTCCGTAATAGACAATTCCATGCCATATGTAAACTTATTGGTTTCATTTACAATTTTTAGTTTTATTGCGAGCAAGAAACAAGCTAGGTCGTTAAAACAGGAGAGAAGATGTATTGTGTACCTTTTCTTCACAGCTATATATAGATAAGCAAATCTTCTTTTAAGCATAGTTCTGGCGATAGCGTGAGCCGAAATAGCTATCAACCATATCGTTAAAAAAAAATTGTAGAACTAAAATAAATTGCTATTTTTTTCACCGTGTTATAATGGAGTTCTACCAAGTGAATGCCAATTCAATTAATACATAATAGTCATCCATTTGATTTATTTGTACGATACAAATGATGTTTTTTTTTAATGTACATATCGTATTTGGTACGATCTCTTTACGGCACTACGTCCAACCCTCTGTTTACCAGGCCGAACCCACTCTCGTATAGGTTATCACAAGAATCCCATGCGCAACGGGTGGGGGTGGGTGTAATCAAGTCTGAAGTGTGCAGGGGCGCAATTAGCAAATGCACTCGGTTTCTAAACGACGAGGCTGTATTCACGTCCTTAACAGAACCGCATAATGACTTCAAGAGAGCAAGTCTCTAAGTATATACGTATAGCAAAAAATATATGTAAAATTCAGTGACGTAAGCGAAACAAAATATACATATCGAAAATAATATAATTTTAACAACAAATATTCTTATGGTCTTACTTACATACCTTAACAATCAGTCGTAAATATAGATGCCATGAAATTTTTTAAAAGATTTAAATTGTAGATATGAAAAATTATATAATTGATTGACAGTTGATATATTTACGTGATTTTTGAATCATTCATCACCCTTAACACCGTCGTTTCCAATTCTCTAAATTGATCAATACATATCCCATTTCGGTTAGTTCTGTATATGAAATAATCTGTAAATATCCAATAACGAAATAATAAAACAAAAACAATAAAGGTGGGCATTTTAACATGGTAAAAAAAAATAGCAATGTATTTTAGTTCTACAAAATTATTTAAAAAAATTATAGTTGATAGCTGTTTCGGCGCATCGTCAGAACTATTTTACGGGCATTTTAATTTTGCACTGACACCAATAATGCTGGCATTACAATAAAACGTTGAAATGATAATAGAGTTGTTTTTATCGTTAGTTCTTTGGATCCAGTAGTTTAAATACAAGTTAAAAATTAGATATCCTCAAAATAAAAACACAGCCAAATTTTTTATCGCAACATTATTGTTGTACTTGAAAATAAATGCAAATCCAATCACGTGAGGAGGACGGCCAAAACTTTTTTACCATGAAAAAAAGTGCTATGTTATGTCGGTAAAAATGTGGTGCAAATTTTCACGAAGTATGTTTCATCACTTAAAAGCCCATTAAATTTGAATTGTTACAACTTTGTACGATTCCACATCATTTGTCAATAACGACCCGGGTTTCGCCTTTCGGCATCTTCAGGCATTCTATCACACGGATGCAACAGAACTGTCAGTTTATAAAACGCCTGACGATGCCAAAAGGCGAAACCCGGGTCGTTTGTGACAAAACACGTGGAATCGTAAAAATTTGTAACAATTCAAATTTGATATTGAAATTCCATCAAGCATCTTAAGTCGATATCATAGATACCCATTAATTCAAACATGCGAATCTGCTGAAACTGCTTCAATACATTATTATATGTATGTACATTTCTTTATATTAACAACTGTACTAAAACAAAATGTCTGTTATTAAAATTTTCTATCTTTTACCCCAATTTCAATTTTGAAACATTTTGAAAAACGCATGTAAAAAAAACCAATACAAACGCAAATGCAAAGAAAATATTTTGTATTGTGTCATATATTCTTAAATTTTTTTGAAATAGTCATGAATTCTGATACAAATAGGTTTAAGATAATGGGCGTTTGTACAATTGGGTTGCGGTGTCAACAGGTTCGAATCCTCAATTGAATGTCACAAATTAAATTTAAAACGATATTTTAAAAGATATTGTGGTGTTTTCGCTACCTCTCGCTCATTATCCCAGAAACGAGGCGTAGTAAAAGAATGATAAGCAAACTATAAACATTTCAGAACCGTATAATTTTACCCTTGTCTTCTAAGGAAAACAGAGCAACAGTGATCAATTCTAATAAAAAAACTGTTAAAATTCTTTGCTCAATATTAGGAAATACTATATATAATGTCATTAATACGTTTCTAATATTATAGAGAGCTGTATTCTAGAATTTAACTAACTTATTATTCACATAGCTATTTAACAAGAAATGATTAGCATCGATAGATAATACAACAGAAGGCTTAGCTTTGTAATTTTCATTTGGCACAAGATCCGTGTTCTATTTTTCCAATATCTTACATCATCTTTGTACGCCACTGAAAATAACCCTTGAAAGAGCATGTCAAGTTAAAAAATATTTTATTTTGAATGTAAGCAACTGACGCTTGGTGAAAATTTGAAAATCAAATTTGAATCTTTTAAACTTTTGTACATTTCCAGATGTTTTGTATTTTACGATCTGGGTTTTGTAATACGGCATCTTCGGGAAGTCTAGTTCACGGAAGCACTTGAACTGACAGTCAGTAACAGTTATAACTACTGATTTCATAGAATTAACGTTCAAACGATAGTTACATATAAAATCTATTATAAGATAGTCCTGAGATAAAAATCATACGTCATATTTCGTCAACGTTGTGAGAGGGTTAAAATACAGCCTGTAGGTTGTACGCTGAAATACACCCGATATTAAGTAGGTACAGGTATTTTAATATTGTGAGAGGGATGAAAAAAAACGGCAGAGCAAATTGGCAAGTCGCGAAATAGCATCCCTTATATAATATATAGAAGGGTTTCAAGTTTCAAGTAGGTATGATATTGCTGTACTATAATACTATACCAGTGTTTCTGAATTGTTTTCCATCGCGTTACCGTTTCGCAAATGATAAAAAAAACTCACTAATATTTATATAATATATCATAGACTCTCTGCGAATTTTGCGAGCAAGGTCCGGTCGAAAACAATTTATATGAACGGTAGAATTATTTTGAAATTTATCGTATTATGATAAATAACATATTATTTCTTATCGAATTTGACTGTAATATTCGACATTCAATAGTATTATATTTACAATTGCTTTTAATCGGAGCTAACTGTCACTTCTTGGTGGAAAAGTACTATACTTAAAATATCAAGAAAACCAAATTTTGGAGCTATTTCCACAATTTAATATTTTTATGATCAGGGCCGGTTTCGCTCATCTACACTTCTACACTTCGCTAATTAAACAATGCTTTAATTAATAAAAGGAACATTTACAGTATTTCTCGTTCCGTCGAGCGCGGTTTCTTGTGCAGAGGTTGATTTCGTTGGTTTCCATGACGTATATCATGGGTTCGAGTCGCAATATGAATAGCGCTTTTTTACAATAGCGTTTGCTAACCAAATAGCCTACCTATCTCTTTCTGATATTCATAAATTTCATTTTATTTAAGATATAACCATCTCTTTTCTCATCAATGTCAATAATTCGTATATATCTGTCTCTTTTAGTGTGTGCAAATTGCGGTACAAACTACATAGGCCAAATATAAATGCTCACCGTGGTGTATAATTAAAAATTCAACTCCAGAATTGAGATGTAAATAATTTAATAAAAAAAATAAAAAGTGTTTGTTTAGCTGGGAATTCAGGAATCGACTTGCCGAAATTAAAAAATATTTCTGACTTTAAAATATAATTAATTTTGAAACCACCCACATATAATACAATACAACATAACACGGTGAAAAAATAGCAATGTTATTTTATCGTTTATTATTATAGTATTGCTATTTTTTCACCGTGTTATAATGGAGTTCTACCAAGTGAATGCCAATTCAATCAACAATACAACATGTTCAATGAAACTTTCAAAAATTCACCATGCTGTGTAAAAATTCAGCACGTTAAAATACGTAAAATGCAATTATTTACGAACACGTCTATATTCTCTCAATGAGTTTTCAAAGTGCGTTTTGAGCGTTTTAATTCGTATACGTTCCATCACGCTATTGACGAATGCAGCGGAACCAACATAAAAAAATTAGGCATCAACTCTCTAGTTCTATTCATTCTATTCTAGTTATTCTCATAAAAAAATCGTAGGATATCTATATTAGAAGGCCATATGCTCCAAATTGAGAGAGAACAAAGATTAAAATAAATAAATCGGAACTGGACAAAACACAACGTAGCAGTTTAGGACAGAGGAAAAATAGAATTAAGATGAGTATAAAAAATGAATAAACCCTCAAATACGACGAGTCGTTGTTATATTTTGTCACCAAGCCTCTAACATATTACACACATAAGCACATCACTGCAGAATCAATGTCCGAGTAAAGTTAATGATATTATAGCGTTGGATATTGTCAAATTATTTTACAATATTAAAATACCAATGTTAAAATGTCTGAATATTTTTTGATAACTTCGCGACACTTCATTTGGGAATCGCTGTGCTTTACTGTCTCTTTCTTTAACGCTCGAGACAAGCCCTTGGCGTTCGATTTTTGGGGACGTTTTTAGAATTTGTATATAGAGAATAAATATAACAAAACTAAATTTCAATTAAAAGACGATTATGTAAAACATATATATTCAAATATAATAATAAAAAATTGGAGAAATGTACGACAAAAATTGTTAACCACATAAACATTAGCATTAAAACAACAGCATTAAATAAGCTCTAATCTTCGATTGCCTTTTTGATAACGAAAAAATTAAATCCTTTTTACATCGCCAATAAACTATTGTATATTATGTCGCATTAAGAAAAACGCTGATGGTGACATTGTAGAGCAATGTTTCTCATGTAAAATTTTAGTGTGGTCGCATCATATACATCAGCAGTCCTATGTAAATATATCGTGGCCGCATCGGTAGAATTTAATTTGAATTTTTTAAAAATCAATATTTATTATGAAGCCGCATCAACATCTTCTGGTGGTCGCACTTGAGAACCACTGTTGTATTCATGATTGGGGTAAATTCATATAACAATAAACAATATCACTTGAGACCGATTCGAATAAATAAATTGATCGACTTGTTCGAACTATTAATAAAAATGATTACCGGGTGAACTGACTAGACGTTTGGTGGCATTGCGCGGACTACTTGTGGTCACGGGTTCTATTCCCAAGAACGCTGCTGCCTTAGAGTCGCAATCCGTAATATCTAAAATTAAGAGAATGAATTAATTATTATATACGTTACAGCGAAAGTAAATTTAAAAAAAAATGAAGTGAAAATATAGTTTGTCAATTCAAGCAGCGAAAATGTATTAAGCCTTTCAGGGATCATATTGTGAAGTTTTTTATGGTTTCCAGAAAGACTATGAAACGAACGTATAATATATTTTCACGGGTAGAAATACAGATTACACGGTGAAAAAAATAGCAATGTATTTTAGTTTTACGTTATTTTTTTATTTATAAGATACTATCGTCAGAACTATGCTTAAACTAACATTTGCTAATCTATATATAGCTGTGTAGAAAAGGTATACAATGCATCTTCTCTCCTGTTTTAACGACCTAGCTTGTTTCTTGCTCGCAATAAAACCAAAAAAAAATATATGTAAATGAAACTAAACAGGTGGCACTTTCAATGAGCTTAAATATTGGACGGAGATGGTTTATTACGAGAAAGCATTAGCCTCTCGCAATGGTCTGAGGAGCGCCGACAGACTTATATTTGTTATATGTACAAACTTTTTTAGTTTTATTGCTAGCAGGAAATGAGCAAGGTCGTTAAAACAGAAGAGAAGATGTATTGTGTATCTTTTCTACACAGCTAAATATAGATAAGCAAATTTACGTTAAAACACAGTTCTGATGATGGCGTGAGCCAACACGGAATATAGGTTCTGCTAGATCGCCGTGCTAAGCGAAATCGTCTTAAGCGAGACTAACAAATGTATGAAATAGAGGGGATAGGTTTTTTAGAGATATTAAGAAAAAACAGGTAGGTGGAACTTATGAATATTTATTGACATAAAATGATACGGATGAAATATATTATTCGGTTCAGACTTAATTTTTTCGCAATATCAGTCGTACTCTGTCCATCTTTAAGTTGATCCAAAATTTGTATTTTTTTCTCCAGAGAAATTATTTTTCTACTAAATTTCGGTTTT